>JAXRJS010000110.1:2500-216350 GCA_037127375.1 Dione juno | reverse complement strand
ATAGCGTTTCTGCTCAAAGGTGGGTTGATACTATCTGGTATGTGAAATGAATCGTCTTAGATCTCGTAAATAATAATAAATTGTTCATTTTCACAATTACATTTCTAGGAGTAAGGTCTGGATATTATTCGTTTCATTGTGCTCCATTTCTTACTTTCTCTTCGAATCGTCCCCTCCTGATTTGACAAAAAAAACGGCCTTAGATCCACACAACCTTCTTTCTTTGACCAAAAAATTTAGGTATATATTTATGACATAGCTAAGTAATCGATCCGTTGCCTTCTAAGCGAATGTAGAAGACAAAATACGCTAAGATTATTCGGTCCAAGCAAACTTTTGGTCAACACAACCAAATGTCAGTCCCACCCCACATCATTTGTATGAGAAATTTGGATATAAAAAGTATGACTAACGCCAACAGAAACAAAGGGGTTTTTTTATATTTTCATAAACAACGCATACCTAAGAAAGTAAATCTCATTGTGTTATATATGTTACGTCCTTCCAGGAAGACAACAAGCAAGGTTAAGAAATTGAAAATCTATTACACTTTCACAATTGTCACATAATTACATACCTTAGGATCTTTGAATGTAGCGAATAAACTATCAGTGTAGGAATGATAGTGTTTCGCCATTTTATTCAATCTAATTAAATAATATATTTAGGTACGTATGAAATGAAATATGAATGATTTCCTTAGAGCAACTTAATCTCAAAAAATAGTAAAAATAGGCGTTTCGGCTAAAGTTTGGGTTGCATACGATGTGTTATATAATTGTAATCGTCATAGACCCGTCGAAAAAATAAATAAATGTTCATTTTCACAATTACTATTTCTAGGCAAGTATAGGTTTTGTACATTATTTCTTTTCAGTGTGCGCCATTTCTTGATCGTCCCCTGCCCTGATTTTGAAAAAAACGCCTTATACCATACATTCTGTTCTTTCACAAAGAAAGTATTAACTAATTTGAAACTAAGCTAAGTAATCAAATCATTTCCTTCTAGGCGCAGGGAGAAGACGAAATGAACGCTAAGATTATCGTATTCCCCAGCAAACTTGCATACACACAAAGGTCATCACCCACAGTCATTGTATGAGAACTGTGGTATAATTACTAACTGCCAAACAGTAACGGGGTTTTTTAGTTTCGATAACACCACATACCAAGCACTAATATCTCATGTTGTGTTAATATTTTCGTTTCCATTCACCCGGGAAGACATCATCCATTCGCTTCGAAATTCATTCGTGTACTGCCAGAAATTGAAACTATTTTACCACGTTCACAAAATTGTAATATGTCACAGACCTTAGATATTTTAAATGTCGAATAAAAAGGACCTGTATTGAGAGGAATAGTTGTTTTCGCCATTTTATTCACATATCATATGATGAAATATATATTAATGTACGTATGAACTAGAAGATATGAAGTGATTTCATTATAGTCACTTATCTCAAAAAATAGTAAACTAGCGGGCTTCTAAAGTTTGTGTTGAATAGACTGTTTATATAAATATGTAATCGTCATATAGACCCTCGTAAATAAATAAAGGTTCAGTTCACAATTAACTCTTTCTAGGATTAATAGGTTTTTGGTACATTATGTCTTTCAGTGTGCGCCCTTTCTTTTATCGGTCCCCCCCCCTGCCTGATTTGAAACAAAAACGCCTTATATCCACTACCTTCTTTCTTCACAAACAAGTATGTAATATTGTGAAATAAGCTAAGTAAGCAATCATGTCCTTCGAGCTGAATTGAGAAGACGAAAATACTCTAACATTATTCGGTCCAAGCAAACTTTCAAGACAAACAAAGGTCATTCCACCCCCGTCATTTTGTATGGAAATGTGTATGAACTATACTAACTGCCAAACAAAAGGGGTTTTGTATCTTTTCTAACACCCGCATACCCTAGAGAATATATCTCATTTGTTGATTTCTTTTCGTTCCATTCCAGAAGACAACAAGCACGGTAGAAATTGAAAACTATATACACTTTCAACAAAGTGTCACATATGTACATACCTGTGTGGGTGCGGGTGCGGTTTAGCCAATAACGATTAAAACGGAAAGTGCAGGGATAGATGGTTTCGCCATTCATTCAATTCATTGATGGAATATATTTATTTACTTGTGCAATGGAATATTTGAAGTGATTTCATTAGAGACAACGCTACATAAATACGTTACTCTCAAAAAATCTAAAAATATGGTCGTCTGCTAAGTGTGGTTTGAATAAGCTTTGTTATATAATAAGTACTCGTCGATAACCCGTAAAATATAAAATTCATTTTCACATTCTATTTCTGATATCGTGTGTGGTGGTGTTGTGACATGATTCTTTTGATACGTGTTGCGCCAGTAACACAATTGTCGTTCCCCTGCCTGATTGAAAAAAAAACAGCCTTATACCACGACATCTTTCGTCCACAAAAATGTAAAATGATATATTTATGAAATACTAAGTAATCAATAAGTTTTTTTCCTTCTAGGCAATGGAGAGCGAAAATACTCTAACATTCTTCGGTCCAATCACCTTGTGTCCGACAAAAAAAGGTCATCCACCCACAGTCAGTTGTATGAGAAATGGGGTATGAACTATACTACTGCAAACCGAAAGGGGTTTTTTATATTTTCATAACCGCATACCGAGAAATAATATCGCATTTTGTTATATTCTTTTCGTTCCATTCCCAGGAAGACAGCAAGAACGGTAAGAAATTGAAAATCTATTTACACTTTCACAATTGTCACATAGACAGACCTATATATTTAAATGTACGAATAACAGGAAAGTGTAGGGAAGATAGGTGTTTCGCCATTTTATTCAATTCATATGATGAAATATTTATTTACTGTCACGTATGAATGGAATATCTGAAGTGGTCTTATATCGTTCCTATCTCGCCATTCTCTCCTAGAGGCCTTTATCTCAAAAATAGTAACATAGCGTGTAATGTCTAAAGTTGGGTTAATAAGATGGGTTTATATAAATCTGTAATCGTCTATAGACAAAAACCACCCCCCCCCAAAAAACCTCGTAAATAAATAATGTTCATTTTCACATTACTTCTTTCTAGGAGGATAGGTATTGTACATTATTTCTTGTTCAAGGTGCGCCATTTCTTATATCTGTCCCCTGCCTGATTTGAAAAAAAAAACGCCTTATACCACTACATTCTTTCTTTCACAAAAAATTCGGATATATTTATGAATACGCCTCATTAATCAACGCTTTTCCATCTAGCGATGAGAAGACGAAAATCTCTACATTTATATCGGTCCAGCACTTTTGTCAGACAACAAAATTATTTCCACCCACAATCATTTGTATGAGAAATGTGGTATGAACGTATACTACCTGGCAAACAAAAGGGCGTTTTGTATATTTCAGAACACACATACCTAAGAAATAAATCTCATTTTCGTATATTATTTCGTTCCATTCCCAGGAAGACAACAACACGGTAAGAATTGAAAATCTTATTTACACTTTCACAAATTGTCCATAACGTACATACCTTTGGATATTTATATACGATTAAACAGGAAATGCAGGAGAGCATGAGGGTTTCGGGCCATTAATTAACTTCAATTCCTATGAGAACTATTATGTAGTACTGTTCACTGGAATATTTGAAGTGATTTCATTACAGACTATAGCAGAACACTAACTCTCAAAAAATAGTAAAAATTAGGCGTTTCTGCTAAAGTTGGTTTGAATAAGATCTGTTATACTAAATATTAATCGTCCTATAGATCGTCGTAAATATACTAAATGTTCATTTTCAACAATTACTATTTCTAGGAGTATGAGGTATTGTACTTAGTTTCTTTTCAGTGAGTGCGCCATTTCTTTTGATCGTCTCTCCTGCCTGAGTTGAACAAAAAAAAACGCGCTTATATCCCTACCTTCTTTCTTCTTTCACAAAACATGTATGTAGATCAATTTATGAAATAGCTAGTAATCACAGTTTTCCTTCTAGCGATTGAAATATCGAAAAATAATAACGCTACATTAGTCGGCCAAGCAAACTTTGTACAGACAACAAAAGGTCACTCGCCCAGATTCCACCCCACAGTCATTTGTAATGAGAAATGTGTATGAAAGTATACTAACGGCCACTCTAGAAAGGGTTTTTTATATTTTGCAAACACGATACCTAAGAAATTCCTATCCATTTTGTTATTTATTTTCGTTCCATCCAGGAAGACACCAGAACGGTAAGAATTGAAAATACTATTTTACAACTTTCACAAATTTCACATATTTCCATACCTTAGGATATTTAATTACAATACAACAAGAACGTGTCGGGAGGTGCGGGACTCGGTTTTTCGCCATTTTATTCAATCATATTATTGCAATATATATTACATGTACGGTTGAAATGAATATATGAAGTGCTTTTCATTAGAGGCAACGTGTAATCGCAAATATAAAAATAGCCGTTATGCTAAAGTTGGTATGAATAGATGTGGGTTATATAAATACGGTATCGTCATAGACCATCGTAAAATATAATAATGTCATTTTCACAATTACTATTTCTAGGTGATATAGGTTTGTACTTATTTCTTTTCAGTTGCGGCCATTGCTTTGATCGTCCCTGCCTGATTTGAAAAAAAAACGCCTATATCCACTACATTCTTTCTTTGCACAAAAATGTATGTATATATTTATGAAAAAGCTAAGTATCAATCAGTTTTCCTTCTAGCGAATGGAGAAGACGAAAATACGCTAACATTATTCGGGCCACAAACTTTGTCAGACAAACAAAAGGTCAGTCCACCCACAGTCATTGTATGAGAAATGTGGTATGAAAGTATACTAACTGCCAACAAAAGGGTTTGTTTATATTTTCATAACCCGCATACCTAAGAAATAATATCTCATTTTGTTATATTATTTTCGTTCCATTCCCATGAGAACAACAAGCACGGTAAGAAATTGAAATCTATTTACACTTTCACAAATTGTCACTATGTACATACCTTTGTATATTAAATATACATTAAAAACAGGAAAGTGCAGGGAGGATGAGTTTTCGCCATTTAATTTCATTCATATGATGAAATATATATTTATGTACGTGTGCAATGGAATATTTAAGTGAATTTCATGTGACAGGCAACTATAGCAAAACACTAAATCTCAAAAAATAGTAAAAATAAGGCGTTTCTGCTAAAGTTGGGTTGATAAGATCGTTTATATAAATATGTATCGTCTATAGACCTCGAAAATATAATAAATGTCATTTCACAATTACTATTTCTAGGAGTCTAGGTTTGTACATTATTTCTTTTCATGTGCGCCATTCTTGATCGTCCCCTGCCTGATTTGAAAAACAAAACGCCTTATCCACTACATTCTTTCTTTCACAAAAATGTATGTATCTATTTGGAAATAAGCGAAGTAATCATCAGTTTTTTCCTTCTAGCGAATGGAGGAAGACGAAATACTCTAACATTATTCGGTCCACCAAACGTTGTCAGACAAACAAAAGGTCAGTCCACCCACAGTCATTTGTATGAGAAATGTGGTATGAAAGTATACTAACTGCCAAACAGAAAGTGGTTTTTATATTTTCATAACACGCATACCTAAGAAATAATCCCTTGTGTTTATTATATTTTCGTTCCATTCCCAGGAAGAACACAAGCACGTTAGAATTGAAAATCTATTTACACTGTCACAATTGCGTACATACCTTTGGATATTTAAATATACGATTAAAACAGGAAGTGCAGGGAGAGATGAGGTTTCGGCCATTTAATTCAATTCATATATGAAATATATATTGATGTATCGTGTGCAATGGAATATTTTGAAGTGATGTTCATTACAGGCAACGATAGGGCAGAGAAACACTATCTCTCAAAAAATAGTACAATAATGGCGGGTTTCGCTAAAGTTGGTTGAATTAATAATGTGTTTTATAATATGTATCGTCTATAACCCTCGTAAAATAATAAATGTTTCCAGTTGTCACAATTAACATTTCTAGGAGTATCGGTATTGTACATTATTGCTTTTTCAGTGTGGCGCCCATTTCTTTGATCGTCCCCTCCTATCTGAAAAAACAACGCCTTATTATCCATACATCTCTTTCTTTCCCCTCCCCCTCTTTCCCAAAAAATGTTTATATATTTATAATAAGCTAAGTAATCAATCATTTGTCCGTGTGCTGTAGGGCGAATGGGAAGTAAACACTACGTAACAGTAATTCGGTCAAGCAAACTTGGGCAGACAAACAAAGGTCAGTCCACCCACATCAAAATATATAGTATATAGAAATGTGGTATAAAGTATACGACCTCCAACAGAAAGGGGTTTTTTTATGATATTGTCATAACACCGCATCCTAAGAATAAGACTCATTTTCTTCTATCTTATTTTCGTGCCAGTCCCAGGAAGCACAACACGCAGCGGTAAGAAAATTTGAAAATCTAATTTACACGTTCACAAATTGTCACATCTGTACATACCTTGGATATTTACATATACGTTAAAACAGAAGTGCAGGGAGAGGTGAGTGTTTGCCCATTTAATTCAAGTCATATGATGAATATATAATATATTTCTGTAACGTGTGCATGGAATAGTTAAGCAGCCAACCAAATGCATTGATACTATCAATCGAGCCAGCGCTTATACAAATACTATCTAGAAATGTCTCCGTATACACATAACCACCACCACATTACAATCCAAACATACACACTTCGATGTATCTTGCAACAAATAAGTTTTTATGTATTTTACTCATCACCAATCTGTGTGTTGGAATAATATGTTATGATCATACCATTAGAGCCTATAACATAAAATGTCATCAATCTGAATCACGGTGCGCACAGGTCACGTGAGGGGCTTATGACAGGCCACTATTCTAGTGAGGTCAAGAAAGTGGATGTCAAAGACGTGGCAATCAACTGAAATAGTCCGTTCGCTCTTATGTCTTTTGTGTGGCGTTTGGTCCCTCACCATATAATAGGTTAAGTAACAAAAATAATTACTTTATTAGCATATTCTTGGGATAGTTTCATTTAAAATGTTGGGGTTTTGGAGTAAGTGTCGAATCTTGGCATATTTTATACTGTTAAGCTAGTTATGGTTATTTTTGATTTAAGTGATAATTAATAAACAGATTAAATGTAGATTAGATACTGGTCGTTGGCTTGACTGTTTGTCTGCTCTGTTATCATTTTATACTTAATACTTAATTTGGTTTTAGGAATTCTCCTCGGTGTCCATAGCCTTCCCTCTATTGGGCACTAGCCAAAACCAGTGGGTTGGGATCTTACTATTCTACTTCTCCGAGCGATTCAAACACGGTCCCTTGCTGCACGAATGGCATGGCTCACTGCGTCCACTCCGGATTAGCTACATCAGCGTTTGGAGGATAAACCCTTATTGGGGGGAAAGATTATTAAGCAAGCGTTATCATGCTATAAAGTGTACTGGAACATATTGTCACGTATTTAATAATTCCGGTGCTGAATTCATCAGTGTAAACAGGTTTTGGCAATTGCTTCTGCCCTTATAAAAATTTACTAAATTGGAATTTGTACCCAAATTGTTGACTGTGAACTAGTACGGAATGAATTATTTACAGTACCTTCATTATTAACATTATTGTACATTGTTTAACGTACTAATTGGTTAAAGCATTAACTTAATACATTCTGCTGAGTAGACCCTCTCGTAAAGACATTAATTTATCTCAACGTTTCTCATATAGCATCAACGTTTCTTGACAATATTTTATCAAATCAAATATTCAGTCGCTTTTTTTTTATTCGTAGACGAACTTACCAATGCCATGGCGTGAAATTGGTGTCGAACCGCAATTTTGGGCGATTGCTTTAACTCATGCAGACGGCTAATGTTATGTTATTTTCTTATCATAGTAGACATACCATCATTCTGCTTATCACAAATCTTCTATCATGATAGTACAGTATCGGTTGCTTATATAATAAAACTTAGCTAATTTAAAAAGTGAATGGATATCATAACAAAATCCCGGTCACTATTTTAAAGATACAAAAGTTTTAGTCTTTATACGTATCGTCTAAACTTCTTCACATCGTGGTTTCCAATGATAATTCGAAAGATAATTTTATATTTCAAGAAGAGTAAATGTAGTTTCCTATTTCTTAATCTATATTTTGATAATAGCTTCTCATAATTTATCTTCACAATTACCTTATCGTAGCTATGAGAGTAAACACAGGTCTTATTTTCATAGTTTGGCTCTCACACGTGCCGTTCATATGCTGGTGGTGTGTCTATGTGCGTACGGCGTCAGCTATCTATTGTACACAACATTGGTACACAAGTCTTCTGTTTGAACGCCATCAATATTTCATGAAAAATTGTCATGGCATAGTCTCACTTTATATTTATTTCGCAAAGAGTTTTTTTTTCATAACCATGGGCCAGCGTTACAGCTTGACAATACTGTAACCATAATGTGGGTTCGATTTCCACTCTGAGGGCATGATATTTTTTTCATTTTCCCCTTGCGTTGGAAAGATTACATTGAGTTCTGCTACTATATGGGATATATGGGGATTGCCAAATCTCGGATCGAACAGAAAGGCGGGTAATAAAGCTATTATATATAATATATTTACGCGACTCGGGTCTCTCTGCCGCGTAGTGCCGGTCACGCTCTGCTATTATTTTAATCTTTTCTTAGTTTTAATATTTTTATCTAGTTTACACGTATTCCTTAAGATTTTTTTATTTTAACATACTAACGCAACGTCAGAACAATAATATTTTTAGACATCTCAAATGGTTTCTGGCAAAATAAATGTACACCGGATAGCTATTAATGTTTTATTATGAAAAAAGAAGTTTTTTTGTTTCAGCTTACAATTTTAATAATCACTCGGTGCTAGATCATCACTAATCTTTATCAGACAATGGATCCTGTGTTCCAAAAAAATCCAAAAAACAAAAGAAAAAAAATATAAATTAGCTGCTGATGACGCGAGAGTTCTACTCTCACGTATAAATCGTCTTTTCAATAATAAATTTAAAAAAGTCCCGCTGAGCTTATTAAGTTATGGAACCGCGCTGGTTTTCTGACGTTACAATTGATCACATATAAAATTATTTTACATTTGATTACAATTTTGCTATGGCCCCAAATAAATAGATCATGTCCAATGTACGTTCATAACGATATCTATCTGTGCTAACATAGCGTACATCAACCTGTCTGTCTGTTTCCACAACTTTTGGGATGTAAAGGATTCATGATGCTCCCCAATTTCATTACATCTGGAATACTTAGGGATGTTTTTATTGATGGTGCACGTTAGGTCCTACTATGCGCTTTACAGTTTTTCAGGATTTCTGGTAATTTTCTATGTCGAACCTCAATTTTCAATACATATCCGATACTAACTGAACTGCTGCAAACTACTGTCTACGAATTCACTGGAGTCCATAAGAAATACTTAATTTTCCTAAGTCCTTGACAAGGAACTAAAATGATTTACTTTTTTAGTTTCACACAAAACAAAATTGCGAACTCAAACTGTATTATACAACTATATTATAGATGAGTAGAAAAAAATTGCCATTAAAAATCATGTAGAATTTAAACTCACATACTACTGGGCCTGATTTGAAAAAAAAACGCCTTATATCCACTACATTCTTTCTTTCACAAAAAATGTATGTATATATTTGTGAAATAAGCTAAGTAATCAATCAGTTTTCCTTCTAGCGAATGGAGAAGACGAAAATACGCTAACATTATTCGGTCCAACCAAACTTTGTCAGACAAACAAAAGGTCAGTCCACCCACAGTCATTTGTATGAGAAATGTGGTATGAAAGTATACTAACTGCCAAACAGAAAGGGGTTTTTTTATATTTTCATAACACGCATACCTAAGAAATAATATCTCATTTTGTTATATTATTTTCGTTCCATTCCCAGGAAGACAACAAGCACGGTAAGAAATTGAAAATCTATTTACACTTTCACAAATTGTCACATATGTACATACCTTTGGATATTTAAATATACGATTAAAACAGGAAAGTGCAGGGAGAGGATGAGTGTTTCGCCATTTAATTCAATTCATATGATGAAATATATATTTATGTACGTGTGCAATGGAATATTTGAAGTGATTTCATTACAGGCAACTATAGCAGAAACACTAAATCTCAAAAAATAGTAAAAATAGGCGTTTCTGCTAAAGTTGGGTTGAATAAGATCTGTTATATAAATATGTAATCGTCTATAGATCTCGTAAAATTTAATAAATGTTCATTTTCACAATTACTATTTCTAGGAGTATAGGTATTGTACATTATTTCTTTTCAGTGTGCGCCATTTCTTTGATCGTCCCCTGCCTGATTTGAAAAAAAAAACGCCTTATATCCACTACATTCTTTCTTTCACAAAAAATGTATGTATATATTTATGAAATAAGCTAAGTAATCAATCAGTTTTCCTTCTAGCGAATGGAGAAGACGAAAATACGCTAACATTATTCGGTCCAAGCAAACTTTGTCAGACAAACAAAAGGTCAGTCCACCCACAGTCATTTGTATGAGAAATGTGGTATGAAAGTATACTAACTGCCAAACAGAAAGGGGTTTTTTATATTTTCATAACACGCATACCTAAGAAATAATATCTCATTTTGTTATATTATTTTCGTTCCATTC
The DNA here is from genome assembly GCA_037127375.1 of Dione juno. NCBI lineage: Eukaryota > Metazoa > Arthropoda > Insecta > Lepidoptera > Nymphalidae > Dione > Dione juno. The sequence goes on along the minus strand of JAXRJS010000110.1, from coordinate 205,638 downwards.
CCAGGAAGACAACAAGCACGGTAAGAAATTGAAATCTATTTACACTTTCACAAATTGTCACATATGTACATACCTTTGGATATTTAAATATACGATTAAAACAGGAAAGTGCAGGGAGAGGATGAGTGTTTCGCCATTTTATTCAATTCATACGATGAAATATATATTTATGTACGTATGAAATGGAATATATGAAGTGATTTCATTAGAGGCAACTTAATCTCAAAAAATAGTAAAAATAGGCGTTTATGCTAAAGTTGGGTTGAATAAGATGTGTTATATAAATATGTAATCGTCTATAGACCTCGTAAAATATAATAAATGTTCATTTTCACAATTACTATTTCTAGGAGTATAGGTTTTGTACATTATTTCTTTTCAGTGTGCGCCATTTCTTTGATCGTCCCCTGCCTGATTTGAAAACAAAACGCCTTATATCCACTACATTCTTTCTTTCACAAAAAATGTATGTATATATTTGTGAAATAAGCTAAGTAATCAATCAGTTTTCCTTCTAGCGAATGGAGAAGACGAAAATACGCTAACATTATTCGGTCCAACCAAACTTTGTCAGACAAACAAAAGGTCAGTCCACCCACAGTCATTTGTATGAGAAATGTGGTATGAAAGTATACTAACTGCCAAACAGAAAGGGGTTTTTTATATTTTCATAACACGCATACCTAAGAAATAATATCTCATTTTGTTATATTATTTTCGTTCCATTCCCAGGAAGACAACAAGCACGGTAAGAAATTACAAATCTATTTACACTTTCACAAATTGTCACATATGTACATACCTTAGGATATTTAAATGTACGAATAAAACAGGAAAGTGTAGGGAGAGGATAGGTGTTTCGCCATTTTATTCAATTCATATGATGAAATATATATTTATGTACGTATGAAATGGAATATATGAAGTGATTTCATTAGAGGCAACTTAATCTCAAAAAATAGTAAAAACAGGCGTTTCTGCTAAAGTTGGGTTGAATAAGATGTGTTATATAAATATGTAATCGTCTATAGACCTCGTAAAATATAATAAATGTTCATTTTCACAATTACTATTTCTAGGAGTATAGGTTTTGTACATTATTTCTTTTCAGTGTGCGCCATTTCTTTGATCGTCCCCTGCCTGATTTGAAAAAAAAAACGCCTTATATCCACTACATTCTTTCTTTCACAAAAAATGTATGTATATATTTGTGAAATAAGCTAAGTAATCAATCAGTTTTCCTTCTAGCGAATGGAGAAGGAAAATACGCTAACATTATTCGGTCCAAGCAAACTTTGTCAGACAAACAAAAGGTCAGTCCACCCACAGTCATTTGTATGAGAAATGTGGTATGAAAGTATACTAACTGCCAAACAGAAAGGGGTTTTTTATATTTTCATAACAAGCATACCTAAGAAAAAATATCTCATTTTGTTATATTATTTTCGTTCCATTCCCAGGAAGACAACAAGCACGGTAAGAAAATGAAAATCTATTTACACTTTCACAAATTGTCACATATGTACATACCTTTGGATATTTAAATATACGAATAAAACAGGAAAGTGCAGGGAGAGGATGTGTGTTTCGCCATTTAATTCAATTCATATGATGAAATATATATTTATGTACGTGTGAAATGGAATATTTGAAGTGATTTCATTAGAGGCAACTATAACAGAAATACTTAATCTCAAAAAATAGTAAAAATAGGTGTTTCTGCTATAAGTTGGGTTGAATAAGATGTGTTTATAAATATGTAATCGTCTATAGACCTCGTAAAATATAATAAATGTTCATTTTCACAATTACTATTTCTAGGAGTATAGGTTTTGTACATTATTTCTTTTCAGTGTGCGCCATTTCTTTGATCGTCACCTGCCTGATTTGTAAACAAAACGCCTTATATCCACTACATTCTTTCTTTCACAAAAAATGTATGTATATATTTGTGAAATAAGCTAAGTAATCAATCAGTTTTCCTTCTAGCGAATGGAGAAGACGAAAATACGCTAACATTATTCGGTCCAAGCAAACTTTGTCAGACAAACAAAAGGTCAGTCCACCCACAGTCATTTGTATGAGAAATGTGGTATGAAAGTATACTAACTGCCAAACAGAAAGGGGTTTTTTTATATTTTCATAACACGCATACCAAAGAAAAATATCTCATTTTGTTTTATTATTTTCGCTCCATTCCCAGAAAGACAACAAGCACGGTAAGAAATTGAAAATCTTTTTACACTTTCACAAATTGTCACATATGTACATACCTTAACCCTTAAATGGACAATGTTGTTTTTAAACAACATACTAAACATCACAGATAAAATTATCTTTATTTTATTTTTTTGTTAATTTTGACAACTAGTTCTTATTTCTGAATGAATTTTGTACTTTTTTTAATGTTGGCACTATCCAATATTTTTATGCATTAAAAATAAATGAATGTCAAATGTCACTTTGAAGAAAACTTTTCTAGTGGCGCGAAACTAAGTTTTGAAGCTGTGTTCGGACTTTGATAAAATATAATGTAAGTATATAACATATTTTTATTTGCTTGATTATATCTTCAATTACATGTTCATGTTGTAAAACATTGAAAATTACTTGATCCTACTGTCGAATTACGCGAAATCTGGTATGTTGTAGGAAAACTACAATGCGCATTGCCTGCTAAATAAATGCATGTTTGGTGAAGGGTTTTTATTTTGCTTTTCAGCATGCCGCGATTACTAGAAAGCGAAATTACAAAGTATTTAGAAACTCTTGAAGATTCAGAAGATGGCTTAGACGGCTCGGACTCCGAAGTAGAGGATGAAGGTCACTATTATCAAACAGCTCGAGATGTTCTTCGGGACCTTAAAAATAGTGATGAAGGTGAGAATGCCCAGTCTGATGAAGTGGATGCTGATCCTCCTCTCGTAATTGACAACGATCAAAATATGCCAGACCCTCCTATTTTGGAAGCCGGAGAAGCAGTACCCCAGAGTAGATCACAAGGGATTTCTAAGCGACCTCTGGTTTGGCGAAAACGGAATCTTGTTACTGCTGAAGACAGCCTTATTTTTAGGGGAGAAACTCAGATAACGGAAGCATTGATGTCTTGTAACACGCCGTATGATTTTTTTTCATTTTATTTTACATCAGATCTAAAAAAGCAAATTGTAGAACAAAGTAACTTATACGCGGCCCAGAAACAAATATCCAATCCTGAAATTATAAATGAAAATATCCTAAATAAATTCCTAGGCATTCTGATTTACACCTCAGTCATAAAATTTCCAAACACCAGGACTTACTGGAGTGATAAATTTGGTTATGATCACATAAAAAATACGATGCCGTTAAAAAAATTTGAAAAAATAAGATCCACTCTCCATTTTGCCGACAATACGCTATGCTTACCCAAAGATCATCCAGACTATGACAGGCTATTCAAAATAAGACCTCTTGAGGAAATGCTCAACTGCCAGTTTGGAAAGGTTCCCTTAGACCAAAGGCTTTCCATAGACGAGCAGATGTGTGCAACCAAAATGAGCCATTACATAAAACAATACATGCCCAATAAACCCCACAAGTGGGGGTTCAAATTATATCTCATCTGCAGTCTACAAGGATATGCTCATAGATTTGAGGTTTACAGTGGAGGGGGCTCCAAAAATAACATCTTACCTGGTGAGCCAGATTTGGGAGAGTCTGGAAATACAGTCGTCAGGTTAGCTAGAATGGTACCACGCAATGTGAATCACATTATATACTTCGACAACTTCTATACTTCTGTGCCTCTCGTCACCTATTTAGCTAAGGAAGGAATTTTCTCACTGGAAACAGTAAGAGTAAACCGATTGAGAAACTGCAAATTGCCTGACAAAAACACTATAATGAAAAAGAACGTACCCAGAGGATTCTATGAGGAAAACGTGGCGACTGTGGATGATATTGACGTAAGTGCTGTTGTGTGGAAAGATAACAAGCCCGTTAACCTTCTTTCCACTTACGTAGGAGCAGAACCAGCAACCACAGTCACGCGCTTTGATAAATCGAAGAAAGAGAGAGTTGCTATTCCATGCCCCAAAGTCATCAAGGAGTACAATGCTCACATGGGGGGCGTGGACTTATTAGATTCATTTATAGGTCGTTATCACATTACAATGAAGAGCCGCAAGTGGACCATGCGCTTATTTTATCATTTCCTGGACCTCGCAGTTATAAATTCATGGGTTATGTTCAAGAAGGTAAATAATATAAAAGGAAATGATCAACTTCTCAATTTGGGTACATTTAGACTAGAACTTGCCGAAACCCTCTGCAAATTGGGTCTACCTGCAAATGGCGCTAAACGTGGTCGACCTAGTGGGAGCACAATACAAAGAGAACTTGTAATGAAGAAGTTCCGAGGACCAGCTCAAGCAATTCCTTTGAAAGACGTCAGATTGGATCAGACATGTCATTGGGCAGTTTGGCTGGATAAGCAGCAGAGGTGCAAATTCCCGAAATGTTCAGGATTTACGTTCAAAATGTGCCAAAAATGTCGTGTATCTTTATGTGATACGAAAAAAAGCAATTGTTTTTATAAATATCATAATTTAGAATAAATAAACACATTTCAAAAACAATATCCACTCTTATTTTACCCATACTTGCAAAATGTCATTGAATGCGCAATGTAGTTTATAAACACTCACATTATTGCAAAAAAAAAATAGTAAATTCATGTCTAGATTTTTTTACTCATTTTTCCTAGACAGTAATACATGTCTATTACACAAATATATTTTTTTAAAACGTAAAAAAAAAATCGTCCATTTAAGGGTTAAGATATTTAAATGTACGAATAAAACAGGAAAGCGTAGGGAGAGGATAGGTGTTTCACCATTTAATTCAATTCATATGATGAAATATATATTTATGTACGTGTGAAATGGAATATTTGAAGTGATTTCATTAGAGGCAACTATAGCAGAAACACTAAATCTCAAAAAATAGTAAAAATAGGCGTTTCTGCTAAACTTGGGTTGAATAAGATCTGTTATATAAATATGTAATCGTCTATAGATCTCGTAAAATATAATAAATGATCATTTTCACAATTACTATTTCTAGGAGTATAGGTATTGTACATTATTTCTTTTCAGTGTGCGCCATTTCTTTGATCGTCCCCTGCCTGATTTGAAAAAAAAGACGCCTTATATCCACTAAATTCTTTCTTTCACAAAAAATGTATGTTTATATTTGTGAAATAAGCTAAATAATCAATCAGTTTTCCTTCTATCGAATGGAGAAGATGAAAATACGCTAACATTATTCGGTCCAAGCAAACTTTGTCAGACAAACAAAAGGTCAGTCCACCCACAGTCATTTGTATGAGAAATGTGGTATGAAAGTATACTAACTGCCAAACAGACAGGGGTTTTTTTATATTTTCATAACACGCATACCAAAGAAAAATATCTCATTTTGTTTTATTATTTTCGCTCCATTTCCAGAAAGACAACAAGCACGGTAAGAAATTGAAAATCTTTTTACACTTTCACAAATTGTCACATATGTACATACCTTTGGATATTTAAATGAAAGTGTAGGAAGAGGATGGGTATTTCGCCATTTAATTCAATTCATATGATGAAATGAAATGAAAGATGAAATGGAAGAAAAAATCAAGTGGAGAACAGATGCATAGAAAGACAATATAATGTATTAAGTACAAATTGATATGTGCTGCGGTCATTTAAGTCTAAGCCAAATATTTTAATTACAATACTACTCATTCATAGTTACAGTCAAACTTTAAATTGCAAAAATATCTGCTATTTAAAGTTGGATTTTAGCATTGAATTAGTAAGTATGTTTCATATTAAATAGTCAAAGTAAAACTTTCCGCTAGTTCTGTAATTTTCTGTTCAATTTCCTGTTTTATTATAGCTATTTGTCTATCTCTTTCTTTTACCAATAATATTTGCTGTTTTTGTTTTTCTTTTTTATTGTGTTAAGTTTTCAACCTGTGTAGCAAATTCGTTATTAATTATATTCATTTTTTGAACCAAAATAAGTTCCAAGTTCCACTAATAGAAGGAGTAGGTCCTTCATCTTCATACACAAATTTATACATAAAAACAACGCCGAGGTCTAATACCCCCTAATAATAATAGGTCTAATATCCTATCCCCGTATGCTTTAAAGTTCTTTCTAAAGAAAAAAAATATTGTTTTCATATAGTATATTTCATATCTTACACATGCTGATTTTGACTTGTTTTAAATGAAAAATGACTTTAGTCACCCGTCCAAAGTTCTGTTCTGTACTGCAGTAATGGCGTTTCGAGCGTGCCAGTTGAGCACAATTCACTTCGCCAATGTCACGTTGTATGGAGAATACACGAAGGAGAATGTACGGTGAAAAGATAACTAACTTTACATAATAATCTAATGCATGTAAAAAAAGAGAGACAACAATTTTGATGGATTGTTGTCTTGCATACTCAGGACAGTCCTTATCTGTGGCAAAGTGCTTACGGTTACAGAACAAACAATTTTAACTCTCCTTGGCTGTGTCACATGCATCACCAGAATGAGACTGGGCACACCTGTAACACCTTGGCTGAGATCTGCATTGTGATTTAATATGTCCAAAACGGCAACAATTAAGACATTGTATAGTAGGGAATTTGTAAAGTTCACACTTTCACACAAGGTTGTGTGTAACACCCTATCAGGCAACTCTTGTCCTCGGAAAGTAACTACAACCGACAGCTGGGTCCGGAATTTCCCTGGACACATACACAATGAAAGGGCCTTTATCAGTATCAATATAGGGTTTAGGACCATCGGAGAGGGACGGGTGGATATATAAATTTTGAATAGAGGGTGTCGCAGTAGATGGGTTTATAATTGTTTTGTTTGCAGCAAAATCATTATTTAATGTTGAATCATCACCTTGCCTCTTTCTAGGCTTCGCTTGACCATCAACTTTACCACCTCCGGTATCAGGAGGTTCAGGAGGAGGATCACCATCCATTATAAAAAAATAACCTTACCTGATTTAAACTACTTAATATACCGTTATTAACAAAACAAACACTTGCTACAACCAACCACTTTAAAATATCTCCACTATAGAACAATAAAAAGAATTAACACTAAAATAAGAAACTCTCACTACACGTGTGTCAACCAAAAGAAACGCTAGCAAAGCCTACTAGAATCTACAATAAAATCAGAAATGTGACATTTCATAGTTTCATAGAGTTGTGACCTAAGGACCATAGTCCAAGTGTGCTAGTGTAGCTAGTGTAAATTATATGAGTATATAGCAGTTTAAGCAGTTAAAATAAAATTTGCGAAACTTGTGTAGTTAAAAAATATACAATATACAAAATCTCAACTATTGACGTAACAGAAGTATTTTTTTCTTTTTTATTAAGTAGCTTAGTATAATATGGCATGGCACTGTATTCTAAATCCTTGCGATTGCTATGGTGGCGACATCTTTATTTGCTCCCTTCATCGGACACTTGTCTTATTAATGTACTGAGATTATACTTCTTAGATTTATACTATATGGACTATATTGACCAGGCCCGGTCAACTTGTTATTCTAAATATTATATAATGTTTTTATGATAAAGCTATCAAATAGTTTGAATTTGAATCTGAATTAGTTTTGTTTATAACGTTTAATTTTAAATGAGGTGTACCATTATTTGATCAAATTTGAGCTTACATCATAGATAAAAAAGGAAACAAAAAAATCTTATTTAAAATCAGATATGAAACATTATCAATCGATCCAATTTATTTCGTAAAATTCATAATACAGTAGATTTTTTTTTAAATATGGCAACATTTCTATAAGGAAATGCTTATTCTGCATGGTAAACTATAAAATAAATATGTGAGTAGAAGATATTTGATGGACCATAGAACAATAAGTAATATATCTTAGGATTTATAATAGATCAACGTTAACCTATAATTTGTTGAGAAGACCTCGGTGCCTTCCAGCACTAAACACATTAAAAATGTTTTGAAATTCGCCAAAAATTTCGCCTAAATGTAAGCTGCTATGAAAAAAATTTAAAAACCTAAAAAACAACAAATATGCAATATCCAGTGAATAGAATACGTGTTAATGATTGATAAAATGTCAATAAAAAAACATTTATCGTGCAATGTTAAAGAGGACAAAATAGAAGGTTGCCAAGACCAAGGTAATCATGGAAAATCCCCATAAGAAGTGACTCATGCACTGATGTTTATAGTGGGAGGAATAAGAAAAAAAAAGCAGCCTGGTGCATATTACTTGTCAGGCTCCAATGTCACAGCGGATAGATTATCTATACTAATAAAAGAGGTAAGTGCAAATTGGAACTTAAGTATAATTGTTAAAATTGCTAGATCTATTAAACTAGTTACTCTGTTTCTTCTGTTTATTATACATATTAAAATTTTCAGGTTCTACAAAAATGTTACGAAAGTTGTTTGAATGTTGCTGCAGTTTTTTGTGATATGGGTTGCATCTACAGGAGAGCATTGACTATATTGGAAACATCTAAAGTAGCTTTTTTATGTTCCTAGGACAAGAAGTAATTACACTTTTTGGTCCACCTAACTTACTGAACCTGACCAGAAATCTATTTTTAAAATGTAATAAAAAAGGCAAAACAAATATTACTTCAAATAATGTTGATGGACAAGATAATTAAAAAGGAATGTAATTTTACTACTACTTAAATTAAAGTAATGTAACGTATAACAATTAATTTTATAGTTGTTTAATTTACAGTTATTAAATTTTTAATTAACTATTTTCAATAATAATATAGACAATATAAAACAAAATTTAACATAAAATATTATATTTTCCATATAGCTCTTGCCAAATGGATATATACATGTAGATTTTTTTTAAGTAGCAATGGTGATTGTAATTTTGTTTTTGCACCTCAATTAGGGTACTCAATTAGTAGTCTATATTAATTAATTCATAGGATTAATAAGATAATTAGAAAATTGTGGTACAATCTAATAATTCATACAAAATATTACTGTATTCTTAGAATCTAAAGTACAGTATTTGTATATTTGTAAAAGACGTTAATCATTCAGTTCTTTTGACAAATTTGAACAACATATCAAGGAAAATGTTACGTTTATATGTAATAGTCTCTTTCATATCACAATAAAGAGATATTGTACGCTTAGAAAAGGATAGTTTTCACATAACTAGAAAGCACTGAAAAGAAAAATTAATATATTATAAATAAATAACTATATTTTAATGTTGAAATTTGAATAGGACTAAAACAAATTGATTGAACTTTATAATAATAACATAAAAGATAACCATTGTATGGTTATATATAATGTAATATACTTATTAATTTAACAAAACTTTTTCTTTAAATTAAAAAGAATTATAAATCTATGAATTTGCTCGTATTTTATTTGTAGTCCCGTACAATTTTCAGCAACTTAACCCTTCTTTGCATGATTTTGTCTATTTTTTTAAAATAAATCAGGGTGATGTAATTAATTCTCTAGATTAAAGGAAAAATATTTAAAAAAAATCCTAGTGTAAATAAAAATATGTATTATACAAAAAACAATATGATGGAAATTTACATCATCATGCAGTGTCACATATTTAGCTCAGTACTAAATAAATAAAAAAATATTGTTTACTCAATCTTCTTTATTCTTTATGATAATTTAAAAAACAATTATTATATTTATTTAAGCACAAATTGACGCCACATTTACTACACGAAATTGTGGAATAGCCTTTACATTTTGGAAATTTGCACCGGAGTGACCCACCTACTTTTGGCCAATGTTCAGCACCATCTTTTCTGATGTCTTTTGAAGGTGGTGGAACTGGAGAACCTTTACTTTTTTTTGACTGTATTTCTTCTTCTAGTACACTGGTACTCGGACGCCTTCTTTTAGCTTCTTTGGTGGTTCCTCTGTTGCATAGCACAAAGGCCAATTCATTCCTGAATTGGCCCATTATAAGCAGTCTTTTTTTAGGTTCACCTTAGGTCTTTCTTGAGCATTTTTTTAATAAAGAATCCAAGAGTTTATAATAACTAGATCAAATAGATAAAAAAAAATACGCAAATACCACTTTTTAACCTCATTTGTACATGATTTCTGCCCAAAAAGCTATCCATGGTAATATCAGCAGGTAATATCAATTTTTCCTTTTGTTATCCTGTCAAATCTATTGACTGTAGTTACAGGCAATGCTCCAGCATAAGAAGATATCGTGGCTACTATCTTATTTTCTTTCCAAGCCACACAACTCAAATCTATACCATCATGCACAGACACTCTTTCCTCAAAACTACCTCTGGGCACAGATTTTTTTATGAAATTTTTCTTCCCTGGAAGTTTATTATTTGATATCCTGTTTTGTTGCACGGTTCCCACTGTGTGAATTCCTGATTTAGCTAAAAAACTACCAATGGCAAAGAGGTATAAAAATTATCAAAGTATATGATATGGTTTTGCTTTCTTGGCGCTCCTCGAAGCAAACGAACTACAACATTTCCTGTTGCATCAAGATCTGGTTCATCTGGGAGTTTCTCTGTATTCTCTTGTCCAGAATATACCTCAAACTTGTGGGCATATCCCATCAAATCACAGAGAACATATAATTTGAAGCCCCATTTATGGGGCTTCTTAGACAGATACTGTTTTAAAAAATGCCCTATTTTAGTAGAACACATCTGTTCATCCACAGAAAATCTTTGATTCATTGGCACTGTGGCAAACCTCTCATTGAGATGCTTGATAACAGGGCGGATTTTATAAAGCCTGTCATGTTCTGGATGACCTATAGGTTTGTGAAGATCATTGTTATTAAAATGTTATGATAACTTGATTTTCTCAATCTTGTTCAGTGGCATAGTTGAAGAAATAGGCTCATATCCAAACTTTGGTGACCAGTATGATCTTGTGCTAGGAAATTTGATTACTGACATGTATAATAATATACCAAAGAACTTAAACAAATCATTTTCTGTAAATGTTATAGATGAACTGGGATTACTCTGTACTATATATAAATTTGTCTCCTCTCTAATGTTTTGATAAAACCTTCAGTGATAAAATGGTTAAAACATTGATATAGAGTTTCTAGGTGTGATAGACCACCTGAAGCAGTAGAACTCCCCAAGAAAGTAATTTTATCTGTGTCATACACAAGATTCCTAATTTTCCAAATCAAGCTTCTTTTGTCAAATAGAAAACTGGACGAAGACTGCAAATTGGATGAAGTTAATGGGTGAGAGGGTTCTTCATCTTCTGGTTCTACAAGAGGAGGATCAATGTCAGCAGTTTCATCATCATCATCATCATCGTTCTCCTCCTGCAACACTCTTATAACTTCATCAGCATCGCGGTTTTCATCATCGGAATCTTGGTCATCAAGGCCATCTTCTGAGAGCCATCCGTCTTGTAACTTACAACTTCAATATCTCTTTCATTCAGGTTTCCCTAAAAAACAACATAAAATAAACATTTACAAAAAAATTATTTCCATACATTGCAAGTGAAGTTACTGCATAGTGATGTAAATTTCCATCACATAGTTTTGAGAAATTTACTCACAGTGTTTCATATATAAATTGTACATAAAATAACAAAAACATGAAGACAAACCTTTTTTCCACTCATTTTCACTTTTATTGTAGTTTATATCTCCGTTTATTCCCAAAAAAAAAATTTTAAATCTCGTTCCTTTCTTCCAGTTACAACAAACAGCGAAATTACAAGTTCCAGGCCTGGTAATTCACAGTGACGTTTGCTTTGACAACTGCGTTTTTGACAACTGCGTTTTTTTGTACGCAATAGTCGCTTATAAAGTTGCGAGCAATAACAAATTTACAGTACAAGGGTTTTGAGTATCATTTTTTGTTGACTAAATATTATGATGCAAATTTCCATCATCATGCAAAGAAGGGTTAACTGTCCAATATCTGAAATTATAGTTATTTTATAGATTCCATGTTGTTTCTCATGTAAAGCTCTAACTCTTGGCAACTCTTGTCTTTTTGTATTACAAAATGGTCTTTCCAGGATGTTTGAACTATGTAACTCAATGTTCACAGAAATATTAGTTGTATCAAAAAAATATATTTTTAAATCCTATAAATATCCTGTCTATATCTTACAAAACTGATTAACATAAATAAATATTTTTTTTCTATATGCCGTGTATATGGCAATCTGTTTATGCACAATAAGACATTCAAATGCACTGGGGTTTCCCTTTTGATTTGAAGCGGGGGAAGCTCATCGACTCCAACCACCATTTAGCTAAATCTTTGGTTTAGGTTAATTTTACTTTGTCTTTTCAATCTTTTATATTTCAGGCTGCTGCTGCTCTCCAGTTGTAGTGCCAGAGTGTTCACATGATGTGAGAGTCTGTCCTGGTACTTCCCACTATATTTCATAATTTCTTCTGACAGTTTTGATATTTAGGTCTAGATAGTATAGTATTATTGTAGGATAGTATTTGTTGCTCATGTGGTTTGGGGTGTTGAACATGAGTCATAGAATTTTAATTTTAAAATCTGTTTTTTTTTTTATAATTATTAAAATTAATAAAAATTAAATAAATGGTTATTTATTTTTTTTGGATCCCTAACGTTTTTGTAAATATACTGTCGCCTGTAACCTATATAGTTAAAAATGACGACTAATATATATTATATTAGTGTATATTGTAGTCGTTAAAGAATGATTAAAATCGGTCAAGTAGTTTCGGAGCCTGTTCCTGTCAAATAAACAAACAAATCTTTCTTCTTAATTATTAGTATAGAAAAACACCTTTATTTTGAATAATATGTATTAGAATTGTGATTTTGTTGTCACAATGGCTCGTTAGCAGCTCAGCAGTTACAGCACTCATCCGAACAATTGGTAGTGGCGGTCGGGGTTCGAATCCCTCACGAGCCTGTAATATATTTTTTTCTTTTTATTTAGTGTTTTTTAACTATATTTAAGGATTTTCATAAATATTAGCTTAATATAAATCCATTTTAAAGTAGCGCGTCGCGTTGAGGACTCAAAAGTTAATTCTTTTAATATATAAGAAAATTAACTTATTTATGTTATTCAATCTATTCCGCAAATACCAGAGAAGACAGAGGGAAACCTCTTAAGATACTCCGTTCCTCAGTTCCCAATTTTCAAGACATTGTGTGTTGAATGGCGGAACTCAACGCCGCGCTTTGTATTAATAGCAGTCCCTCTGCTAAAATGAAATAATTAATTCTCCCCGAGTTGGAATTGAACCCACGACGGGACGGTTACAGCGGTACACGCTGCCCTGTGACGTAATATATTATTAATTTCATTGTTTTCTTAGTTGTTTTTTAATTAATATATTATTTATGTAAAAAAAGGTTTTATTTTTATTCAAAAGTATTTTAATAAGCTGAGTATTTATTGTTACTGAGTAGTACTACCTTTTAGTGGAAACTTTATAAAGCGCACGGTGCACTGTACGCTGTACATTATCATTAAATCAATGTAAAATTAAGTCAACACGTAATACAAATATGATATTATGACCTATAATGTGTGTTTTCCAATGTGGTGGTGCCGTAAGTAGGATTAGCGAAATTGTTTCATCCGTTCACTCGTGATGCGATGACTAAGGGGCATAGAGATTTATTCATTCATTTTTATATAATAATAATAACCCCCCACGGGTATTGACCTTGTCGTGGCTGTGGGTCTTACGGGGAAGAGATACAATATTTTTAGGTCGGTAGGTAGGTAGGTACATCAGGTCTCTAATCAATATTATATGCTACTAATATGCCAATAAAATCTAAGCACACCCTACCTAAACAAACAATTCCCAAACTCTTTAATTTTATGGAGTTAACGGATAAAAAAGTATACAATTTGCGGCCGCTGCCCGGGGGTCACTGGGGCGCATCTGGTGCCAATGCTGGATGCTCCAGAATGCGAACCATCGGCGGTATGGAGTTGAGCATGCGGACTCCTACCGATAAGGATGTTACAGCCAAAATCATCAGTCATCCCGCATCATCACCAAATAGTCATAATTCATCCTCATATTCATCATCATCCAAATCACATCAGACAATAGATGTTGTCCAAGAGGCAAAAGTCAAAAATATTGGACCCACTATTGCTAAAATTTGTGCGAGAAAACAATGGATATATGAAATGAATACGTTCATATGGCGCACTTGCCTCATCGTAAGTAAATGGGAAACTATTTCGCGAGGTTATTTAAATTCGTTACATCAATCTTTTATCCAAAAATACCCAGAAATGCAAGCTACGAAACAGAGAATGAGTGATCAGCGTAGAGCAATTGTAAACAATAACATAAGAAAAGAAGTTTCCATAATACTAAATAATAGCACAAACTCAAACCAAGCATCAGTATTTCAAAATCCAAATTCGAAATCAAAATAGCTATAGTACGTATTTACTTTCAAATAACTAATTTAGAATCTAACAAAACAGCATACCGTAAAAAATTACACGATTTCTTCGTTGAATCATTTCCCCATCTTGCCCATATATCAGAGACAAATAATAATAATACTTTATTGTACACCACAAATAAAATATACAAAAACAAAGAAACATATAAAAAAAGAATAATGTACAGCGAAGTTGTAAGCGATCTCTGCCAGGCAACCTTAAGGTGTAGGAATATTCTAAACAAATGGTACGCGGTGTACTTGCTTGTTATAAATTTATACATATACATATATAAATTCATATCTAAGTAAATACATAAATACATACATAATTAATAATAAACATACATAAAACGTTATAAAGATGTTATTGAACTAATATCAAAATATATTATTTGTTATCTGTATTATTGTTTATCTGTGTATTGACTATTGAGTAAAGGACCAATAAATAGTTAGTCTGTGGTAAAACACGAAAACTGGTAGTTTTATTAATAGGTTATGGGCCCAGAATTTGCCTGTTAGACTGATTTAGTTGTGAAAGTAATAACGTTAAGTAATTACAGTTCGATATATTATCGTGTTTCGCAAAATTAGTTCGGCAAATTTCTGTATACATACATAACAAAAAGTTTTCAAAGTTTTACGCGTTTCGTCGCCGGTTAGAAAATGGCGGCATACTATATTGTAAATGTGTCCAAGTTACGTGGTAGAGAAAACTACGACGAGTGGGTGTTTGCGGCAGAAAAGTTTTTGATACTTGAGGGCATGATAAAGTGTATTAAGGAAGATGAAAGCACTGAATGTAAAATATCGGCCGCCGATGACGTCAAGACGAGGGCGAAATTAATACTTACAATAGACTCATCGTTATATGTTCATATAAAGAATGTAAACACTACGAAAGAGCTATGGAACAAACTCAAGTCGCTCTTTGATGATTCTGGTTTTACTAGAAGAATAAGTCTTTTATGGAATTTGATATCCATTCGATTGGAGGGTTGCAGTTCCATGACCTCGTACGTTACGCAGATAATTGAAACGGGTCAGAAGCTTTGTGGAACAGGATTTGCAATTAATGACGAGTGGATTGGTTCCTTGCTACTAGCTGGATTGCCTGAAAAATACTCACCTATGATAATGGCTATAGAGCATTCAGGCATTCAAGTAACAATGGACAAGTGACATCTATTTTTTGAAACATAAAAATGAAGCATTAAAGTTTTTTATAGAATTTCAAGCAATGGCTGAAAATCAAACTAATAGAAAAGTGAAAATCTTCAGAAGTGATAACGGGAAGGAATTTTGTAATTCTGAGTTTGACAATTTCTTAAAAAAGTGTGGAATAATACACCAAAAATCGAACCCTTACACACCTCAACAAAATGGGTTGTGTGAAAAGATGAATAGAACCATAATTGAGAAAGCGAAGTGTATGATGTTCGATGCAGACTTAAAAAAAATATTATGGGCTGAGGCTTGTAACACAGCAGTGTACTTAAACAATCGTACTGTATCATCGGTTCTAAATGGTAGAACACCATATGAACTATGGACTGGAGTTAAACCGGACTTAAGTAATTTAAGAATCTTTGGTTCACCTGTCATGGTTCATATTAATAAAGAAAAATGATGTAAATTGGATAAAAAGTCTATTGAATGTATACTTTTAGGATTTTCTGACAATGTCAAAGGATATAGGTTATATGATCCAATTATATTGAACTAATATCAAAATATGTCATTTGTTATCTGTATTATTGTTTATCTGTGTATTGGATAAAGGAACCAATAAATAGTCAGTCTGTTGTAAAACATGAAAACAGGTAGTTTTATTAATAGGTTATGGGCCCAGAATTTGCCTGTTAGACTGATTTAGTTGTGAAAGTAATAACGTTAAGTAATTACAGTTCGATATATTATCGTGTTTCGCAAAATTAGTTCGGCAAATTTCTGTATACATACAGAGCCCAGAATTTGCCTGCTAGACTGATTTAGTTGTGAAAGTAATAACGTTAAGTAATTACAGTTCGATATATTATCGTGTTTCGCAAAATTAGTTCGGCAAATTTCTGTATACATACAGAGCCCAGGATTTGCCTGTTAGACTGATTTAGTTGTGAAAGTAATAACGTTAATTAATTACAGTTCGATATATTATCGTGTTTCGCAAAATTAGTTCGGCAAATTTCTGTATACATACAGAGCCCAGAATTTGCCTGTTAGACTGATTTAGTTGTGAAAGTAATAACGTTAAGTAATTACAGTTCGATATATTATCGTGTTTCGCAAAATTAGTTCGGCAAATTTCTGTATACATACAGAGCCCAGAATTTGCCTGTTAGACTGATTTAGTTGTGAAAGTAATAACGTTAAGTAATTACAGTTCGATATATTATCGTGTTTCGCAAAATTAGTTTGGCAAATTTCTGTATACCCACAGAACAAAAAGTTTTCAAAGAATTGCCAGAATTTGCCTGTTAGACTGATTTAGTTGTGAAAGTAATAACATTAAGTAATTACAGTTCGATATATTATCGTGTTTCGCAAAATTAGTTCGGCAAATTTCTGTATACATGCAGAATAAAAAGTTTTTCAAAGTTTTACGTGTTTCGTCACCAGTTAGAAAATGGCGGCAAACTATATTGTAAGTGTGCCCAAGTAACGTGGTAGAGAAAACTACGACGAGTGGGTGTTTGCGGCAGAAATGTAAAAAATCGGCCGCCGATGACGCCAAGACGAAGGCGAAATTAATACTTACAAGAGACTCATCGTTATATGTTCATATAAAGAATGTAAACACTACGAAAGAGCTATGGAACAAACTCAAGTCGCTCTTTGATGATTCTGGTTTTACTAGAAGAATAAGTGTTTTACGGAATTTGATATCCATTCGATTAGAGGGTTGCAGTTCCATGACCTCGTACGTTACGCAGATAATTGAAACGGGTCAGAAGCTTTGTGGAACAGGATTTGCAATTAATGACGAGTGGATTGGTTCCTTGCTACTAGCTGGATTGCCTGGAAAATACTCACCTATGATAATGGCTAAAGAGCATTCAGGCATCCAAGTAACAACGGACGCCATTAAAAGCAAGCTTCTTGATATGGAACCAGGAAACGGAAGTAGTAATTATGAAGAGGGCGCATTTGCTGTGTCAAAAATTAATAGCCAACATAAACACAAATGAGTGGCAATAAAGATGGCGGTTCTAAGTCAAGTAGTGCCAACATTAAAACTGTTCATGTTAGATGCTACCGATGTAAACAAATTGGACACTATCGAACGCAATGCCCGAACATAAATAAAGCTAAAGTGAATAATAGTAGCAAAACGAATGCATTCTCAGCTGTGTTTTTAAGCGGCAGTTTTAATAAACATGACTGGTACATTGATTCGGGTGCTAGTGTTCATTTAACCGCTAATCCAGATTGGATCACCAGTAGATATCGTAAAGTTAAACAAGAAATAATGGTAGCAAATAAGGAAACTGTTTCAGTTACATGTGCCGGCGATGTTAAAATAGTCACATTAGTCAAAGGCAGTGAAGTGGATATAATATTGAAGATGTGTATTGCGTTCCAAATTTGACAACGAATCTCATTTCAGTAAGCAAGTTAATACAGAAAGCCAACAAGGTAAATTTTACACAGAATAATTGTTACAAGTACAACAATAGTGGTGATTTAGTTGCTACTGCTTCTTTGACAAATGGAGTGTATAAATTAAATATGAAAGAGATGCTTGTTGCATCAGTTATAACAACAGGTCTTACTTGGCATCGCAGATTAGGTCATGTGAACAGTGATTGCTTAATTAAAAGGAAAATATTTACTAGGAAAACAAAAAAATAAGGAAACTGTTTCAGTTACATGTGCCGGCGATGTTAAAATAGTCACATTAGTCAAAGGCAGTGAAGTGGATATTAATATTGAAGATGTGTATTGCGTTCCAAATTTGACAACGAATCTCATTTCAGTAAGCAAGTTAATACAGAAAGGCAACAAGGTAAATTTTACACAGAATAATTGTTACATCTACAACAATAGTGGTGATTTAGTTGCTACTGCTTCTTTGACAAATGGAGTGTATAAATTAAATATGAAAGAGATGCTTGTTGCAGCAGTTACAACAACAGGTCTTACTTGGCATCGCAGATTAGGTCATGTGAACAGTGATTGCTTAATTAAAAGGAAAATATTTACTAGCAGAGATGTCATAATCATGGAAAAGCAATCAGTCATGATGGATGTTGCATCTGCAGATAGTAAAATAGAATGTCTAACCAAAGAGAATGTATCAGAAGATCAGACTCAACAGGATTCAGTGGGGGATACCACAAGCTCAACAGTGATAGACGAAACAGTGAGCAGCCTTTCAGATTCAGACTATGTACCTGAGTTACGTGATAGACCTGTAAGAGTAAAACATGCACCAAACAGCTATGGCTTTGGCGGTATCTGCTACACAGAGAACAATGTAGCCTGTGTAACTGACCCAACACTTAAAGATGCACTAGAGGGACCTGAGAGAAATCATTGGTTACAGGCAGTACAGGAAGAATTAAAAAGTTTCGAGGACAATGATGCTTGGGAGGTAGTAGACGTTCCTAATAACTCTACTATTGTGCAGTGTAAGTGGGTACTTAGAAAAAAGGTTGAGTGTGATAATAAAGTGCGTTTTCATGCGAGGTTAGTGGCTAAAGGTTTTACCCAGCATTTTGGTGTGGACTATAATGAGACATTTTCACCAGTTGTAAAACATAGTACACTAAGATTGTTATTTGCTTTGTCAGTGAAACTTGGACTAGACATAGTACATTTAGATGTAGTTACAGCATTCTTGAATGGCAGCCTTAAGGAAATTTATAAAATTTAAAATATATAAAATAAATAAATATATAATAAATGAATTTATAAAATAGAATTTAATAATTCAGATTATGGTAAAGTTTTAAGACTAAAGAAAGCCATATATGGGTTACGGCAGTCATCAAGAATGTGGTATGATAAAGTAAATACTTGTTTAATTGATAATGGTTTTTCAAAGTCAAAATATGAGCCTTGTTTGTATTTAAAGAATGAAGGTAAAAATATTACTGTTATTGCACTGTATGTTGATGACTTTTGTTTTTTCAAACAATAGTAAGGAAACTGATAATTTAAAATCTCTATTAGCATCTTAGTTTAACTTAAAGATTTAGGGGAAATAAAGCAGTGTCTTGGTATGTCAGTTTGTTATGAAAAGAAAAATAGAATTATAACCTTGGATCAAAGTAATTATATTGATCAGTTGTTATTAAAATTTAATTAAGTTAATTGTAAAACTGTAGAAACCCCAATGGAAGGTGGCTTAAAGTTGACTAAGGATAAAAGTTGTGATAAAAGTTTACCTTATCAGCAATTGATTGGCTGTTTAATGTATCTAGCAATACTAACCCGTCCTGATATTGCATATGCAGTTGGCTATTTGAGCCAATTTAATAATTGCTATAGCAAAGAACACTGGATTCATGCTAAGCGTATACTTAAGTATCTTAAAGGAAGAAAAAATTATTGTATTAAATATTGTGGAACAGATGATAATATTAACAAGGGAATAGTAGGCTATGTAGATTCAGACTGGGGTAATGACATTTAGATAGAAAATCCTCGGATGGTGTTATATCTTGGGGAAGTAAAAAGCAAAAGAATGTTGCATTGTCAAGTACTGAGGCAGAGTATGTAGGTATATCTGAATGCTGTAAAGAGGCTATTTATATAAGAAATTTAAATAAGGAAATAACTGGTTGTTTTCAGTGTATTGTAATATTTAATGAAACCAAAGTGCTCATCAATTGTTGTATAATCCTGTTTTTCATAATAGGTCAAAGCATATTGACATTAGATATCATTTTGGTTGAGAATGTATAAATAATAATATTGTTAAGATTGAGTATTTGGAAACGACTCATATGCCTGCAGATATATTTACTAAAGCTAAAGCCATGTAAAACATCATAAATTTGTAAATGTAATGGGAGTGCAACAGAAGTAATGTTTATAAGTTTTATTTTGATATAGTGGGGGTATTGAACTAATATCAAAATATGTCATTTGTTATCTGTATTATTGTTTATCTGTGTATTGGATAAAGGAACCAATAAATAGTCAGTCTGTTGTAAAACATGAAAACAGGTAGTTTTATTAATAAATTAAAAGGAAAATATTTACTAGCAGAGATGTCATAATCATGGAAAAGCAATCAGTCATGATGGATGTTCCATCTGCAGATAGTAAAATAGAATGTCTAACCAAAGAGAATGTATCAGAAGATCAGACTCAACAGGAATCAGTCGGGGATACCATAAGCTCAACAGTGATAGACGAAACAGTGAGCAGCCTTTCAGATTCAGACTATGTACCAACAGACTATGAGGATTGTTTGGATGTTCAGAACACTGGTGAACTACGTGATAGACCTGTTAAAGTAAAACATGCACCAAACAGGTATGGCTTTGGCGGTATCTGCTACACAGAGAAAAATGTAGCCTGTGTAACTGACCTAACACTTAAAGATGCACTAGAGGGACCCGAGAGAAATCATTGGTTACAGGCAGTACAGGAAGAATTAAAAAGTTTCGAGGAAAATGTTGAAATGAAAATGTTGGGAGGTAGTAGACGTTCCTAATAACTCTACTATTGTGCAGTGTAAGTAGGTACTTAGAAAAAAGGTTCAGTGTTATGTTATAATAAAGTGCGTTTTCGTGCGAGGTTAGTGGCTAAAGGTTTTACCCAGCATTTTGGTGTGGACTATAATGAGACATTTTCACCAGTTGTAAAACATAGTACACTAAGATTGTTATTTGCTTTGTTAGTGAAACTTGGACTAGACATAGTACATTTAGATGTAGTTACAGCATTCTTGAATGGCAGCCTTAAGGAAACCATATATATGCAATTTCCGGAAGGGTTTAATAATTCAGATTCTGGTAAAGTTTTAAGACTAAAGAAAGCCATATATAGGTTACGGCAGTCATCAAGAATGTGGTATGATAAAGTGAATACTTGTTTAATTGGTAATGGTTTTTCAAAGTCAAAATATGAGCCTTGTTTGTATTTAAAGAATGAAGGTAAAAATATTACTGTTATTGCACTGTATGTTGATGACTTTTTGTTTTTTCAAACAATAGTAAGGAAACTGATGATTTAAAATCTCTATTAGCATCTCAGTTTAAACTTAAAGATTTAGGGGAAATAAAGCAGTGTCTTGGTATGTCAGTTTGTTATGATAAGAAAAATAGAATTATAACCTTGGATCAAAGTAATTATATTGATCAATTGTTATTAAAATTTAATTTAGTTAATTGTAAAACTGTAGAAACCCCAATAAAGGATAAAAGTTGTGATAAAAGTTACCTTATCAGCAATTGATTGGCTGTTTAATGTATCTAGCAATACTAACCCGTCCTGATATTGCATATGCAGTTGGCTATTTGAGCCAATTTAATAATTGCTATAGCAAAGAACACTGGATTCATGCTAAGCGTATACTTAAGTATCTTAAAGGAACAAAAAATTATTGTATTAAATATTGTGGAACAGATGATAATATTAACAAGGGAACAGTAAGCTATGTAGATTCAGACTGGGGTAATGACATATTAGATAGAAAATCCTGCACAGGGTACTGTTTAATTCTCTCGGATGGTGTTATATCTTGGGGTAGTAAAAAGCAAAAGAATGTTGCATTGTTAAGTACTGAGGCAGAGTATGTAGGTATATCTGAATGCTGTAAAGAGGCTATTTATATAAGAAATTTCAATAAGGAAATAACTGGTTGTTTTTAGTGTATTGTAATATTTAATGATAACCAAAGTGCTCATAAATTGTTGTATAATCCTGTTTTTCATAATAGGTCAAAGCATATTGACATTAGATATCATTTTGGTCGAGAATGTATAAATAATAATATTGTTAAGATTGAGTATTTGGCAACGACTCATATGCCTGCAGATATACTTACTAAGCTTTAAGCCTGGTAAAACATCATAAATTTGTAAATGTAATGGGAGTGCAACAGAAGTAAAGTTTATATATTTTTTTTATAAGTTCTATTTTGATATAGTGGGGGTATTGAACTAATATCAAAATATGTTATTTGTTATCTGTATTATTGTTTATTTGTGTAATAACTAAAGGAACCAATAAATAGTTAGTTTGTGGTAAAACACGAAAACTGGTAGTTTTATTAATAGATGTCCATACACCAAGAAAATATTTTCTTATGAGACATTATAAATACACATACATAATCATAAACGAGCATATCAATAAATAAACTAATAAAAAATAGTGAAATTTAAAAAGAAAAGAATGTTATATAAAAATAAGGAGGAGGAAAGGAGAATTAAGGATATTTACGTGTATATATAATATTAAAATATAAAGTCGACCGGAATTTAACAAATTCATATGTGATTATATCGGAAAGAAAGACAAATAAAATGAAGAAAGTATACAGATGAGAAAGTTATTATTACAAAAATAATTTAAAGGATTTTAGAGAGCTAGATAGTGTGCTTTTAGCAGAGACTTAACCGATTAAGATTCTTAGCACGTCTAATGTAGGTAGGAAGGGAATTCCACACAGCTTCCGAACAGCTTTGACTGTAAAGGAGTTCGTGAAAAAGGAGGCAGAATGAGAGGGCATTTTGAGGATAAGGTTTTGATTGGATGGGAAAGAATGATCGTGAGAGTTACTCAAAAACTTAAATCGTTATTTTAGGTAAGAGGGAGTAAAAGGATTGAACAGCACACAGTATAGAAGATGTAAAATACGAGTATTCCTGCGAAGTCCTATAGGAAGCCACTTGAGCATTTTTCGATAGTCAGAAATGTGGTCATATTTGCGGAGACCAAATACAAACCGTATACAAAGATTTTGGAGTCGCTCAAGCCTATTTAAATACTCATCTCTAATATCAAGATAACAAGTATCAGCATAATCAAGAATTGGAAGTAATGAAGAGTTTGCCAGCACAATTTTAGTAGGTATCGGAAGAAAATTTCGCAGTCTACGAAGAGAAGCGACTGCTCCAAAAAGCTTCCGGTCGAGTTTAATAATCTGCGGCTCCCAGGACAGATATCGATCTATAGTCAAAGTATAGACAAAGACTAGCAAATCAACGTAGAGTAATTTTGAATAACAAACCTGTTGTACCTACCTACCGACCTAAAAATATTGTATCTCTTCCCCGTAAGCCCCACAGCCACGACAAGGTCAATTCCCGTGGGGGGTTATTATTATTATATAAAAATGAATGAATAAATCTCTATGCCTCTTAGTCATCGCATCACGAGTGAACGGATGAAACAATTTCGCTAATCCTACTTACGGCACCACCACATTGAAATTGGGAACTGAGGAACGGAGTATCTTAATAGAGGCGGCCCTCGTTCTCTAGGTCGCGACGGCGCCGCCGCCGGCTCCTGGTGTAGGCCCTCCTGGTCGCCACACAGGCGGCACGGAGATCCCCCAACTCCTCCGACCACCAGTAAACGGCGCGGCTGGGAGGAGGACGGTGAGACCGAGGCATGCTGAAGTTGCACACCTCGGTCAGAGAGGCCCTCAGCTGGTCCGCCTCGGCGTCCACGTCCCGGATGTCAACGGGAGGGGACAGCCAGTCCTGCACAAAGGCCGCTTCCGTGGTGGCCTCCCGGCGGGTGAGTGCCCATCCGCGGGAAGTGTGACCAACCCGCGCGGGCACTCCGGGAGCTCTGTGTGGAGACATCGAACTGCACGTATCGGTGGTCCGATAGCGTCTCCACCAGCTCCATCCGCCAGTCCACAACACATGCCGACAAAGACGGCCAAGGCCAAAGCGAGGTCCACGATGGAACCCCCCTCTCGCCGCACACTTGTGTGGACTGTGCCCCTATTCAGGAGACACAGACCGGACGCGACTTGGCGTTGAAATCGCCCACCACCAAAACCCTGTGCTGCACCACTCTGCCGGCCACCATGGCGACGACTTCGAGAAAATTCTCGAAGTCCGTCAGTGGGCGGTTTGGGGAGATATACACCCCAATAAGGGCCACCTCACCCCATGCGGCGGCCACGTATCCCGGTCCCCTCTCTAAAAGCGAGAGGGGAGGGGAGTCTGTGGAAGACCGCGTCACCAGTGCTACAACTGCCAGGGACAAAGTACGGCTCGGCGACAACCGCCACGTCCACCAACCACTCCGCAACGGCTTGGACCAGTAGGTCCTGGGCCGCTTTGCAGTGGTTGGTGTTCGCCTGGAGAATGCGATGGGTTCCGACCATCATTCGGTGTTCATCGCACTCTCCTCGGTGGCCGGCACTGTAACGGGGGTCTTAGTGGCGGCGGCAGCAGCAGCGCTTTACCCTTCCTTTTTGGGGGACAGCGCGACAGTGCGGAGTCGCAGCCTCGCAAGTGGCCGACATGTGCCCCTCCTTCCCGCAACGGAAGCACAATTCCGTGCGCTCGGCAGTGGACGGGCAGAGGGCCCGGGTGTGGCCAATGCCGAAGCACTTGAAGCAGCGCATTGGCTTGTCTTCAAGTGCCCGGACCCCGCCGGAGCTAAGCCCGACTGGGAGGCGACCCGTGGCCAAGACTGCCTTGGCTGTCATGTCACAGAAGGAGGCGGCGGAGCGCATGCGGGAGGATGACCCTCTCGCAGCGCCGCTCCGCAGACGAAGAAGGGGTGGAAGGCGGCGGACTCAACGTCCGTCCTCGTCCGCCCCAGGGGGTGATCAGCGGGCGACAGGCGCGGGGGCGCCACCACCCGCACCTCAAGGATCACCCCACTCGTCGGGCTACAATGGCCGTGCACTCCGGCCATTGTAAAGACCCCTCCCCACTTGGGAGGGGTGTGAGGGGCCTGCCGTAGGGCGGGCAGTCACCGGCGGGGGCCTGGACGCTATAGACTCCCAGGCCCTCTCCACTCAGGTGAGGTCGGAGTGTCGCTGGGTATTTTTAGTGGGTATACCGGGAACGTCTTTACCGGGGAGTCCCACATACCCCTCATCCGCCCCCCGGCGGGAAGGGTATGCGTAATGTCATTTTTTCCCAGCGTCAAAAAAAAAAAAAAAGGACTGCCTTGGCTGCTACGATTGTTCACTCCACTTGCATGGTGCCCATGTCTCCGCGACCGGGTCTAATGGCCCGGCCTCTATGCCGCCTACATAGAGGCGAAGTTTGCCCTGAGCCCCTTGAGCCAGCATTCCTGGATGGGGTGGTACAGTCCCTGTTTCCGCGCAGGGACAATTTCACCCCTCCCAGATGGGAGAAAGGTTTCGGGACCTCTTCAGCGCGTGTCTGACGTGTGAGAGGTTCCCGAAACCATGGAAGGAGGGCCAATTGTGCCTTCTACGGAAGGAGGGCCGGCCGGTGGACTTCCTCGGCATACCGACGCATCGTATTACTGGATGAAGTCGGTAAAATGTTCGAGCGGATCCTTGCTGCCCGAATCAACAGACACGTGATCACAATTGGCCCGGCCCTTGCGGACGCTCAGTTCGGTTTTCGAACTGGGCGTTCGACGGTGGATGCCCTGTCCCGTCTCAAGGGACAGGTGAGGGAGGCGATGGCTGCGGGGGATGGACTGTTGGCTGTGTCGTTTGACATAGTCAACGCTTTCAATTCCATTCTCCACACCACCGTACTGGAGGCGCTCCGCTTTCACGGAGTGCCTCAGTATCTGCGGGGGCTAATGGCGGACTATTTGGAGGGTCGTATAGTCCGCCTAGCCCAGCTCCGCAGTTACAGCGTTGAGTCCGGTGTCCCACAGGGTTCGGTTCTAGGACCGCTCCTGTGGAACATCGGTTTTGACTGGCTTTTGCGGGGCAATCTCCCCCGTGGCACGTCTGTCATCTGCTATGCAGATGACACTATTAACTGCCCGGGGGAGAAATTTCGGAGAGGCGGCCAGCTTGGCCTCGGCGGGAGGTTCACTTGTGGTGAATTGAATCTCCCGCCTAGGGCTGTGAGAGTGGCGCTGCACAAGACCGAGGCCGTTTTCTTCCGCGGTCCTCGGCAGCGCCAACCGCCCGACGCCCATATCTATGTGGAGGGTACTCGCATCGAAGTGCAGGCCCAGATGAAATATCTGGGCCTAGTGCTCGATAGCAGGTGGCGCTTCGATGCACACTTCAGCAAGCTGTCGTCACGCTTGCTGAAGACCGCGGGTGCCCTCTCATGGCTCCTACCTAACATAGGGAGCGAACAATGCCGGCGTCTCTACGCCGGCATACTGAGGAGCATGGCCCTCTACGGGGCTCCGATATGGGCGGACTCACTGTGCCGACGGGAGAACGCCGCTGCCATCCGCAGGCCACAGAGGGTGGCAAGGGCGTACCGCACAGTGAGTTTTGCGGTGGCGTGCGTTCTGGCGAGAACTCATCCTTGGGAGCTCGAGGCTTGGGTTCTCGCCAGAGTGTACGAGTGGACGGCGGGTCAGAGGGCGCTAAACCGGCGCCCGAACCCGGGGGAGCGGGAGGCAATCTGCTGGGAGATGACGGATGCCGCCACTCGGCATTGGGCTGAGGACTTCATCTCACCTCAGGAGTCGCCAGCGTGCCACCACAACGAGGCCTCGGTGGATATGGCGGAGCACACCCTAGTGGTGTGCCCATCGTGGGCCGAACCCCGCCGCGCCCTAGTGTCAGCCGTCGGGGAGGACCTCACGCTCCCCAGCGTGATCGCCGCCGTGCTCGGCAGGGAGGAGGCATGGGCGGCGGTAGCCTCCTTCTGTGAGGACATCATGTCACAGAAGGCGGCGGCGGAGCGCATGCGGGAGGATGACCCTCCCGCAGCGCCGCTCCGCAGACGAAGAAGGGATGGAAGACGGCGGACTCAACGTCCGTCCTCGTTCGTCCCCAGGGGTTCATCAACGGGCGACAGGCGCGGGGGCGCATCCGCCCGCATCTCAAGGATCCCCCACTCGTCGGGCCACAATGGCCGTGCACTCCGGCCATTGTATCGACCCCTCCCCACTCGGGGGGAGGGGAAGTTGAGGGACCTGCCGTAGGGCGGGCAGTCACCGGCGGGGGCCTGGATGCTATGGACTCCCAGGCCCTCTCCACGCAGGTGAGGTCGGAGTGTCGCTGGGTATTTTTAGTGGGTATACCGGGAACGACTTTACTGGGGAGTCCCACATACCCCTCGCCCGCCCCTGGCGAGGAGGGGATGCGTAGTGTAATTTTTTCCCAGCGTCAAAAAAAAAAAAAATAGGCTACCAGACCCCTTTTGCTGGTAATGTTACTGGAAGCAACAGCCATTTTAAAAATATTCACTGAGCGCCGCGTGGAACGTCTACTGTTAGGAAACGTCCACGCGAAAGTGCTCTGATAGGAGGTGGGTCGGTGGATCTGTCATCTGATGAGAAAGGCCTGCCGGCCCCGAAGTTACCGACTACGAGGAGAGGTCGGCAGGCTTCGAGAGGGGTGAGTGCTTCACGGCTGCGTAAGGACGCACAGAGTAGGCTCGTGTACTCCAATACTCTGGTGGCCAGCGAAGCAGAGAGAGCTCAACGCCACCAGAAGAGCAGCAGCAGCGCAAATCCGTCGCGGCCGACGAAGTGTCGGAAATGGTCCGACGCGCACGTGAGCGACGCGCTGCTCTAGCGGTGGAAGGTGGGGAGCCCTCTGCGGTGGCCCTTAGTCCTAAAAGTTGCCACTAAATCCGGCAACCTGAAGGGCACGTTCACCCGCCGTCTGAAGGCACCTGCCGCAGACATTAAAGAGGCAGTTGGCATACTTCTAAATAGGACGGCCTCAGACGAAGTCGTGAAATTGCAGGAGGAAAACAACCGTCTCCGAAATGATTTAGAGGACCTCCGGCGACAGGTAGCTGCGCTAAACGAGCAGCAGCAGCGACGCATGTCCACTGATGCCGCATCATTAGTGGTCCTGGCTCCCGCACCGACACCGGGAAGCACTCATACCGACGAGGTCAAGCGCATTGTACGGCTCTGCATGCTCCAGTGCGGGAGCATGGTCAATGCTCGTATCGAGGCAATTTCACGGTGCCTCCCCGCGGAAATACTCCGTCCACCTTTAGCGGCCAATACACGACGGAGGGCTGAGGAACCACTGACACCTGCGCCTCGGAAGAAGCCCGCGGAGGGTGTGCGAAACCTGTGGAGGGAGCGATCCTATCGAGCGATCAAAACACGACTTCAGCAACAGCGCGCGTCCCCGGCCGAACCGCAAAGGTGGTTGCGCAGACTACGCGGCGGACTGCCAAAGACGGTCACAAAGGACCGGCGATCCGCGCCCCGCGTTCTGAAGCTGTGACGCTCACGCTACAGCCCGAAGCTGCAGAGCGTGGCGTAACATACCAGTCGGTCATTGCTGAGGCCAAGGCTAAGATCAAATTATCAGATTTTGGTCTTCAGTTCATCACCCTAAGGCAGGCTGCCACGGGTGCGCGGCTGTTTGAGGCTGTTGGCTGGTGCTACGAGTGGCATTTCAGAAAAGGCAGACGCTCTGGCCTCCACGATGAGGGAGGATGTTCGGGTCAACCCTGAGGTTCCTCAACCCTGAGGATGTTCGGGTCTCCAGGCCAATGAAAACCGCAGAAGTGCAGATTGCTAGTCTGGACGACTCCGTGACCTCTGAGGAGGTGGTGGCGGCTGTTGCCCGAAGTAGAGAGTGTCCGCCTGACAGGGTGCGGGCCGGCGAAATGCGCACCGAATGCCACTGTACTCGGCGTGGTCTGGGTTCGGTGCCCTTTAGCGTCGGCGAAGAAGATCGTTTTTAGCGGCAGATTGCTGGTTGGCTGGGTTGCAGCGAGGGTAAAACTCCTGCAGCCCCGGGCATTGCGATACTTTCGGTGCCTGGAATTTATTTATGCTTATTTTTTGTATGTTTTCTTGGTGTGCAATAAAGAGTTATAATAATTATTATTATTTTTTGCTGATCTGTTGCTATTTGTTCGGTAATACTATTATCATCGTTTAATTTTAGAGGTGTGCCTGAAGTAGAAAGTAATATAAGAGCTTTATGTATGGGACTGTCACTAGTTTTGCTGTATAGATTTTATAAATCGATCACTCCTCTACCCCTTAAGTTTCTTTTGAGGTTGAATCTTTCTGTTGATGAGTGAATATGGTGTATGTTGTGTTTGTTAAATGTTGTTCGGGTTAGTCTGTTGAGTCTTTCTAGATCTGTAACTGTCCATTTAATTATCCGGAAAGAATATGTTAAAATAGGCACGGCGTACGTATTCATTGGCTTGATTGTATTTCTTCCTGATAATTCTGTTCTTATTATTCTATTTAATCTGTCTATACATTTTTTCCTTAATTCTTGTTTTATCCTAGTGTGATCAATCCCTATACTTTGTGAATAACCTTAATATTTGTATGTATCTGCTGCTTCCATTATACTTATACACGTAAGTTTTGTTGTGTGTGGATCAGTTTTATGATGTTTCCCTTTTATAATACTATTTATTTTGTATTTATTTAAACCGAATTCCATTTTAATATCTGTACTAAACTTTTCTGTTGTTTCTAGGAGATTATAAATTTGCTGTTCAGTTGCTGCGTAAAATTTTAAGTCGTCCATATATAATAGATGAGATATTTTTGTGTTACTTTCCCTATGTAGCATATATCCCTGATTAGTCCTATTTAGTATACGCGAGAGTGGATTAAGTGATATGCAAAACCATAATGGACTTAAGGCGTCACCTTGAAATATTCCGCGTGCTATTTTGATAGAGTTAGACTTAATAGTTCCTGCTCACGTATTAATACTAAGTACGGTTGTCCAGTGTTGCATGATGTAGTGTAAAAAATTTATGATTATATTACTTATTTTGTATATTTTTAGAACATATATCAGCCATGAGTGGGGAACGCTATCAAATGCTTTTTGATAATCTATAGATGCAAAGTGGAGATTTCTGTGTGTTTATTAATCAACCTGAGTATGTATTTCTGTATCTATTACTAATTGTTATTTGCATCCTCTTAATCCTTTTCTGCAACCTTTCTGTTCTTCTGCAATGATGTTAATCTGTGTTAAGTGTGAGTTGATTTTGTGTGAGATGATGGAGGTGAGTAGTCTGTATAGTGTTGGAAGGCATGTGATTTGCATGGATTTTTAGTGTCTGTGTCTTTTGGTTTAAGGTATGTGTGTCCTTGAGTTAAAAAGTTAGGGGTGTTATGTGGATCAAGAATGATATAATTAAAGGCGTTAGCTATTGGTTCATGTGTGGCTGTGAAATATTTAAGCCAGTAATTATGAACTTTATCTGAGCCGGGAGTTTTCCAATTATGTGTTCTTTTTACTGCTACTTCTATGTCTTTTCTGTCTATAATTACTGCTGGCATTGATTCTACTTGTTCTGTTTCCTCAAATTCATCTCTTATCCAATCTGCCTCTGTGTTATGTTGTGCTGGCTGTGACCAAATATTTTCCTAAAATATTTGAACATCTGTTATGTCGGGTGGCTCTTTTATAATCGCTGATTCCTTATTGAGATTTCTGTAAAATAATTTTTTGGTTATTATTAAATGTTATATTATCTATGTGCCTTTGATTCGATTTTTTATATCTGTGTAGTCTTTTTGATAATGCCTGCAATTTTTGTGTTTTAAGGTGTATTGCTTCTGTTGCTTCTTGTTTATTATTATAGATTTTATTCATAATCCTTCTATTTTTATTTGATAAATTATCTTTAATTAATTGATTCAATCTTCCTATATCTCTTCTCTAAGTGTTGCAATTTTTGTTTCTAATCGCCGTTCCCATGCTGATTTACAAACACGTTTTCTTCTAGTCTCTTCTTTTGTACTATTTGGGTTTCTGCGTATTGGAATGTTTGTAGGTTTATTGGCATGAATCGATGTTACTGTCATAGCCGCACAGTATATTAAATCGTGTATTTGTACTGTTGTTATATGGGTATTATTTACGAGTTCACTATGTAATATGATTGAGTATATCAACTGCGCTTTTCGACTTACGTGTAATAGATAGTTTTGGAATAATTGTTCGTGACTTTGGATCCGTTCCTTTATATTTTGCTAATAATTCACAAAATCTATTTTTATATTGTTGAAGATTATCAGCGTCAAGAATTTCTGTGCTATTTTCTAGAGCTTGGGTTAGTGTGTATGGTGATGATGTGGATGCTGAGAATGTTAATGTTTTTTGAGTATATGTTATTTGAACGTCGGTATTTGGTGCGGTTCCCTCCGTTAGGGTACTGGCATTTGTTTCTTGATTATTTATATTTATTTATTCACCCTGGGTGAAGTTTGTATCTTTTGTGGTACGGTGGTTACTAATATTGCTATTCAAAAATAGATGTATTTCTTGTTTTATTGCTTCCCTATCTGTGGGTGATATTCTATTGGTACGATGGATGACACGCACTTGATCGGCCAAACGCTGCTCAGAGACAATATCACCCGATCTTCATAAGATCGGGATAAATCGCTCGGATCACAAGCCTGGGAACCGTCTTACGACTCGTTGTACCAACTACCTACTTGTGGACCTACCTAAATTATTAAAATCAGTGAAACTTAATAAAGTTATTGTAAGAAGTTAGTTTGTTTTCTGCTCTCTGACCACACCATGCCCACGAATATGTCTTTTGGGAGAGAACACCACGCAAATCGGTATCCTGCGCCCGACATATATTTATAATTAAATAATTTTGAATTCAATATATAATATATGTATGTACATATAATTCTAAGTAAATAATTTCGGATTTGATATATAACTCTAATTAAATAAGTTATAATGAATCCAAATAGAAAATCACGTTCTCGTAACAAATGTGATTCGCAACACCACCGTAAACGTCGATGTCGAGTTATACGGATAGTAGTTCGCATTCAAGTAGATATAGGTATAGTATAGGTATAGCTCGCCGAACTATAGACGACAGCATTGCAGATCAAAACAGAAGAGGCGATCTCATTCAAAATTCACTAAATCTAGAAGAGATCGTCACCGTAATCGTAGGTCACAAGTGAAGCGTGTACAAGATAGCAATGATCAACGGAAAACAAATTGTAGCCGTTCTAATCAATCGTTGCGACCGGTTCAAGAAAATAATCGAGAAAATACTCCACCGTTTACGATTACACAATATCGTACGACGTCTAGTCAGCCATAGTTTTCGCATGTTACGGCTAATTAAATTGGAAATCTATGATTGGAATGACAGACAGACTTGTCATTATGCACTACCTAAGTTAGTAGGGTTAGCCAAGAAATAGTATCAAGGTTTACCGTCTTTCTTATTTACGTAGGAAGAGTGGAAAATAAAGCTATAGGCTGCTTTTCCGTCAAATGTTGAGAGTTCGATATAAATTTGGCAATCGTTTGATAATCAGTATTATGAGAAACTTACATTGCTAAATAAATGTAATATTACAGGCTCAAAGGCCGTGAGTTGTCTTTTCACTGCCTTGATGATAAGTTTGTAAGAATGAGTACTAGTGCTTGTAGGTTCAATGAGCCAAAAAAAGTTTTAAGTTACCTTAGAACTATTTTACGGTAAATGAGTAGCAGACACAGAAGTCAAAATTACAGTTTACAAATACGACTCGAAAAACTATTAAGAATGAGATTGTTACGTTCCCACACTACCCGGGAATCGCTTAGCCAGATTTCGCGTAACTTGTTTACTGCATTCCATCAAATCTAAGAATTGTAACAGCAAGAAATGTAAAACGTAGTGTCATTTTTCATCCATTGTTTTAGTTCATGTTAGTTTTAATATTAAAAATAATCAATTCACTCTTATTTTCTCACATCGAGCAAGCAGTCACCATTTTAGTTAATAATTTAAATTGTAATTTTTAATAAAATATTTTAAAGATTTGGTTTTTTTTGGATCCTACGCTGCCACCGTACTTAATTGGCGCAGTCGGTAGGATACTCGCGGGCGAGTAACGTAATTTAAATTTCTTAAGAAATTAACGTCGCGGTCCACCCGGGTGGCTCTCAAGCACCAACCAGAGTATCCAGAATCTACGAGGCGGCGCAGCGAGGCGTATCCAAACATTGATACACCGAAGAAGACCAGATTTGTATGTAAGTACATTAGAATCTTTCTAGTGATTGCTTACCCGTAGTTTTAGGTCCCCTTATTTTTATCCATATCCAAGATTTCCCCTCAGAGGCAATCGAAGACCCCTAGGTTTAGTAATTATAATAGCAGAGCGCGTTCTCAAGACGCTCATCGTAATATAAATTTAGAATATAATATTATAGTATCTAAAGAAAATAAAAAAAATAAAAAAATGTCTCATTTAGATAACGTTTTTAGAGTTTTACGATTATTACCCGAATTTTCAAATCAATTATTCTTAGAATTTTTAAGATTACACCGATTCATTCATCATAAAATATTACCTTATACACCTAACGACAACGGACTGGTAGAAAGGCTTCATTCCACACTATTAGAACATATAAGAATCCTTAAAATAAGTCAAAAAGGAGAATCAGTCGTCAATCTCATGCCTTATGCTGTCTTAGCCTATAAAAGTTCTATCCATAGTTTCACTAAATGCAGACCGATAGATATTATCACTGGACATTTTGATCCTCGTAGCCCCGTAGACATAGATTTGACAGAGCAATTACTACAACAGTACATAATAGACCATCGTGACCGTATGAAAAAAGCTTACGATATTATTAACGACGCCTCTTTGCATCGACGAACTCTAATAATTGAAAATTTGAATACATATTTAGAACCCGAGACTCTTTACTTACCTGACCAACAGATATTCGTTCGAAACCCTAAAATATTTCGACAAAAACTTGCCCCTCGTTTTATACAGGATAATGCTTTAGCTGACCTACCCATATACATTTACACAAAAAAGAAACGACTACCAGTTGCAAAGATTAGACTTAAAGAGTATATAATAGCGCTCGATTGTTACAGAATTATGATCCTGATATCGACCCTGACAAAAGCACAAGTATTTAGTAATTTTAGTAATTTGGACCCCGCACAATTCATATCCTACTATCATTCTTTTGTCCAATGCGTAGATTTAGTTAAAATTCAATACAGCTTAGAATTATGATCCTGGTATCGACCCGGACAATAGCATAAGTATTTAGTAATTTTAGTAATTTGGAACCCGCACAAGTCATATCCTACTATCATTCTTTTGTCCAATGCGTAGATTTAGTTAAAATTCAATACAGCTTAGATTCTGTT
This sequence comes from Dione juno, assembly GCA_037127375.1. NCBI lineage: Eukaryota > Metazoa > Arthropoda > Insecta > Lepidoptera > Nymphalidae > Dione > Dione juno. The sequence continues at coordinate 170,949 of JAXRJS010000110.1, read as the reverse complement.
ATGTTGCAAATAATGAATACTAAGGTTGGTAACTTGAAAATATATTCTTATAAATAAAACGCTTTACCTTTTTCAAATGCATATTCAATACCTTGAAGTTAAATTAGAAACCGCTTCTCGTGTTAAGAGACTCATTGACGGATTAGTTTTAGTAATAAAAAGTATTTCTGGTAATCTCGACTATACGGACGCCATAAAGTATAACAAAGCCATTAATTTTTAGAGCAAAATAATAATTTACTGATTAATAAAATTAATAATTATATTAGCTTGAATAATAACTGGATGTCATAATTAAAAATTTAACGGATATTAATAATGAATTTGTAACTTTTATGGAATTAACTCAAATTTTCTTAATTTTGAGCTGAGATAGCATAGAAAATACGACTTATTTAATACGAATTATTTCGATTAGAAAATTTACTCGCATTTATTCGTGCTAAAAGTAATCATTACTGTATGTTTAATTTTTGTATGTACCAGGATATTATAAGTAAATTAAATACACTTTATAAGAAAAATTAAATTTTAAATATTAGTTTCAAAGATTATTTCAATGTAGTACAAGTTGGATATTATTATAGTGCTAGAGATATTATTTTAGTTTACAAATTTCCGATTGTCTATCCTAAAAATTATTTTTTTATATCACTTGTCCCTCCTCAACCTCATATAGCAATTCACGAAAAAGATTTTATGTACATAGAGGTTGAATGTCCGAAGATCGGTGAATCATACTTATGTGATCATAAACTAAACTTCAAACAAGAAAAACAGCTAGATTGTATCGAGCGCCTCATAACGACACAGCAGCTGCAAAGTTCCCGTCAGTACACATCGATTATCCTTACTACAGAAGCAATCGAACAGTTGGACGACAGACATTATATTATCACCATTCCAGAACCAACTAAATTGAAACTATCGTGCAACCAGCAGAAATACATAAAAATACAGGGAAGCTATCTCGTAATGTTACCAGCAGGATGTTCTATACAAAGTACGCTATTTACTTTAATTAATAGCAATAATAATATAAAAGGACAAGCATTGGAAATTATTGATTTAACAAGTATTAATACAACAAAAAAGAAAAATTCTGAAATAACACTGAAACTTGACTCAATAAATTTGACCGACATCCTTGAAGCAAATAGAAAAATCTCCGCACAACAATCTATTTCAAACATATTTACAACATCTGATAGCCTTTATCATATAACAATTCCGCTATATGGAATAATTTTGACAGCAAATATAATAACTATCTTCATTATAATTGCTAAAATTCATAAGAAAATTCTTAAACGAAAAGCATCAACCGCAAGGGAAATATCGAAGAAAGAAGCTGGAACCCCAGATCCAGTGGAACATATTATCCAGCACCATTCGAGATCCAAGGACACTGAATAGGTGCTGTTCTTCAGGACGTTCCCACACTACCCGGGAATCGCTTAGCCAGATTTCGCGTAACTTGTTTACATTCCATCAAATCTAAGATTTGTAACAGCAAGAAATGTAAAATGTAGTGTCATTTTTCATCCATTGTTTTAGTTCATGTTAGTTTTAATATTAAAATAATTAATTCACTCTTGTTTTCTCACATCGAGCAAGCAGTCACCATTTTAGTTAATAATTTAAATTGTAATTTTTAATTAAATATTTTAAAGATTTGGTTTTTTTGGATCCTACGCTGCCACCGTACTTTATTAGATAACAAATCACCACTTTCACTTTCGAACAATCGATGATAATAATTAAAAAAGGTCCGGAATCTTTATATTGTTTCAATTGTGGTAAATATATATATAACGCACACACGCACACACGCACACACGCACACACGCACACACGCACACATGCACACACGCTCACACCCGGAGCAGAGGTGTACTGCTACCGGGCGCGTCCCCATGTGCGGATTGGGGAATGCCCGAGGCTCGCATTAGCGACACAGGGTAGGAGTGAAATAAAATAGCTCCCGCGGACAAAACACAACCTTAATGTCAAGGTCTGGCGTGCCGAGGACTGGAAGGCGTCGAGATATAATGACGTCGCAAGCGCTTCCCTGGGGTACCAGGTCCAACCCCAGGCGTATTTAGTGGCCTTACTCCGGCAACCGGGGCTCTGCCGGAGCGGACTGTTTATTTCCCTAAGTTCTCGTGGGAATCGTATGGATGCTAAAATAAAAAATAACTCAAAAAATGATGAAGAGATGTTTTTAGAGAAGGCGTTAGAATGCCATGAACAACCTATCAATGGCTTAAGCGAATTTATAAAAGGAAAAATGAATGTGCACAGAGAAATCCCAAAATTTGTAGCCTCACTAGACATTTCATTTAAAAGGATTGCTGGGGAAGTTGAGAAACAAAATCTCCCAACTTCCACAATAGAAGTTCAAACGTCACCGTCACTCTTAAGATCGTATTCTGAGACGACAGCGAAGGATACTGAAGTAGAGGAGAGTAATAAGACAGCAACGCCTAATAGTAGGAAAGCTCGCAAAGCAAAAAGAAAAGAGCGCACCTCACCTGGAGAATCGAATAGGGTTACAAAAATAAGAAGAAAGGAGGCAGTGAGAGAGCGGTTATCTGAGGAACAGATCACTGAACCCGAACCTGAATCTGAGTGGAAGGAAGTTAAAAAGAAAACCAGCCTAAAGAAGAGAACAGCCAAAAGAGAAAGAGCCAATGCACTTATAATTCGGCCAAGAGAGAAGGAGCAGTACGCTGATATTTTAAAACGAGTGAAACAGGATCCAACAGCGCATAATATCAGTCAGTGCGTTGACAAAGTCCGAAGAACTACCGGAGGAGACGTGCTACTGATACTGACAAGAAAGGACACAGATAAAGCCCCGGAACTGAAAAAAACTTTAACTGACCTTCTCGGCCAGGACGCAGTAGTGGTAAGCAAAGGACCTGAGCAAGATGTGGAAATTAAAGACATAGAAGAATCTAATACAAAGGCAGAGATCATAAAAGCAATTCAAAAAGCAGCGGGTGAAGGTTGTGAAGTTCCACCTGAGGCTGTCAAGGGCATGCGTAAGGCATACGGAGGAACCATTACGGCATCTGTGAGATTACAATCAAAGATAGCCCAAAAAATCGTCGATTATGGAGAAATTAAGATAGGTTGGGTTGACTGTCGAATTAGGAATATAAAAAGACCTGCTAAATGCTTCCATTGCTGGCATTATGGCCACATCGCTAATAAATGTACCAGCAAGCAGGATAAAATTACATGCTGCATTAAATGTGGGGAAAGCGGCCATAAAATTGCCGAGTGTGCAAACGAAGCCAAATGCGCCCTTTGTTTGGAGACGGGAGATGTAAAAAATGCACACACGCATTTTGCAGGCTCTGGGAAATGGCCCGTCTTCAGGAAAGCTCTCCAAGAGGGGAAATATCGAAAATATGCCTCAAATTATGCAAATCAATCTTAACCATTGTGAAGCTGCAAATGACTTGCTAATGCAGACGACACGAGAGAAAAAACTGGACATGGTTATGATCTCAGAGCCTTACAAACACCTGCACAGTGAATCTTGGATCTCTAATGAAGATAGAAGTGTTGCTATATGGATATGCGGTAAAAACTCCTTTCAAAAAAAAATAACCAAACTAACAGCGGATTTGTAAAGGCTAAGGTAGATGGAATATACTTCTACAGCTGCTATGCCCCACCAAGCCAAACTATTGACGAATTCAGCGATTTTCTTGACGTCCTAGTGGAAGACGTACGAACTAACTTCCCGGTTGCAATAGCAGGGGATTTTAACGCATGGGGTAGCAAAACCACGAATTCCAAAGGATGCGCACTGATAGAGGCAATGTCCACTATTGACGTAGTCTTGCTGAATACCGGTGACGAACCTACATTCAATAGAGGTGAAGCAAGCTCAATCATCGATGTCACATTTGTAATTTTTAGAATTCTTGCAAATCACATGCAAACACATCGTGGAATGTTGCTGAAATTTATACGGCAAGTGATCATAGGGCACTTTGTTGGAATGTGTCCAATAAAGTAACGAACCCATACAAAGTACAAAAAGAACCTGCTACGATAGGATGGAGAGTCAGCATATTCGAACCTGAGTTATTTCAGATGGCATTAGACGATCAACCTATTAAATCAAAGGGTGCATCCAACAATGCGTCGGACATTATCAGGAGAATAACAGCAGCCTGTGATGCAACTATGCCGCGGAAACGAAATGCTAGCCGACTACCAGCGGTCTACTGGTGGAATGATAACATTGCTCAACTACGGCAAAAGTGCATCCGCGCTAGAAGGCTTTCTCAAAGATGTAAGAAGACACCATACTTTGAGCAAATGTACAAAAAATACATGGAGGCACGGTTAATCCTAAACAAAGCAATAAAAGAAAGTAAAAGAAGCTTGTGGACAAGAATGCTAGAAGATACAGAAGCCGATGCCTGGGGTAAGCCTTATAAAGTCGTCATGAAAAAGCCCAATAACCATTGTACCATAGCGGCGACTGATCCCATTATGATGGAAAAAATTGTAATTATACTTTTTCCACAGCAAGCAAAGTTTAAATATGACAAGATACAGCATCCTCGTGAAGTCATAGCGCCGGTGCTGGAAAAATAACTAATGGATGCCTGTAAAAGGATAGGAAATTTCAAAGCACCTGGATTGGATGGAATCCCCAATGTAGCGTTGAAACTTGCAATCAAAACTATACCTAAAATCTTCTTAGACACCTACAAGACCTGCCTCCAAGAAAGAACCTTTCCAACTACATAGAAACGACAAAGACTGGTGCTTCTCCTGAAAGGAAACAGACCCCTAAGTGAACCATCAAGTAACCCAACCCCTTATGTATGCTAGATACAACGGGAAAGATATTGGAAAGAATAATTCATGGTAGAATAGAGAAAGTAGTTGAGCCACAACTTTCGGAATACCAATACGGATTTAGAAAAGGAAAATCGACCCTTGACGCGGTCATCCTTGTCCTAAACACTGCTAGGAAAGAAGCGATATCGGGGGCTAGGTGATAGAAAGGCTCTAAAAAATACTGCCTCGTCGCAAACCTTGACGTTAAGAATGCGTTCAATGCAGAAAAATGGGATACTATTATGAATGCTCTCTTAAGCATGAAGGTACCAGCTTACTTATGCAACATAATAGCTAGCTATTTCACGGATAGGGTACTCGTATATAATACAGACGATGGACCAAAAGAATACAAAATCTCAGGTGGAGTACCACAAGGGTCTGTATTGGGTCCCCTATTGTGGAATATAATGTATGACGGGTTACTAAAGCGTGAAGTACCTCGGGAAGCAAGGTTGGTTGCGTTTGCCGATGATTTGGCAGTGGTAGTAGTCGCCAAGCACTTGGAAGAGATTCACTGGACTTTTGATAAGACCTTCGAAATAATTCGACAGTGGATGAACCTGGCTGGACTAGAGCTGGCAGAGCATAAAACCGGAGCCGTACTGATCACCAGCAGAAAACAAATGGAGACAACCTCACTCAGGGTCGGCGATCACCAGCTTACGACGCAGCCGTACATTCACTACCTGGGTATAATGATTGATTCACGTATTATTCTTAAAAAACAAGTAGAATACGCTGCAACGAAAGGAACAGTAGTCGTAAAAACATTGGCCCGACTAATGCCCAACATCGGAGGACCTAAACAAAATAGAAGGAGACCAATGTCAACAGTTGTCACATCAGTACTCCTATATGGTGCTCCAATCTGGTCTGATGCGCTTAAAAATAAAGCAGCAAGATAAAAGATGGCGTCAGTGTAAAGAATAGGTGCACTTCGAGTAGCTAGCGCATTTCGCACGGTATCTATGGAAGCAATATGCGTGATTTCCGGGATGATTCCTATACAAATATTGACTGAAGAACGAATGAATCTGTACCAGAGCAAAAAGGTTAACTCCGATCTAACTTATACGGAGGCAAAACATAATGTGAGACGAAAAAGCATTGCAAAGTGGCAGTCGAGGTGGGATATATTAACCAAGGGAAGATGGACCCATCGTCTCATATCGAAGATCGAACCGTGGCTGAACCGTAAGCATGGTGAGATTAATTACTACCTGACCCAGATGCTCTCTGGTCACGGCTGCTACCGAGATTACTTGTACCGCTTTAAACATGAGAATACCCCAGAATGTCCAAGGAGCAGAGGTGAGGACGAAAACGCTCAACATGTTTTCTTCGAATGTCCAAGCTACGAAGAAGCTAGAGATGCCTTGCATACCAGAGTTGGCAAGCAAATATGTCCTAATAATATAGCCGAGATAATGCTGTCGTGTACATCATCTTGGGAAGCAATAAGCGACTACGCAAGGGATGTCCTAAAAGACCTACGTAGGAAAGAACAAGCTCGGAAAAGTACAAATGTTTAAATGCACCACAAGAGAAAAAGCTGTTTGCTAATCGTCCCCCCGTGAAGTAATGCCTTACGGCCATCCCACGGGGAATAAGATGCTAAGAAGTCTGAGGGTTTTTTAGTCGGTAGAGGCCAACCAGAGGCGAGTACGACATACGGGGTCACTGAGAGACTAGACCTTACGATACGGAAGCGTATTTTTCCCTCGATGAAAAGAAAAAAAAAAACACACACACACACGTACACACGCGCACACGCGCGCACGCACACACGCGCGCACGCGCACACGCGTGCACGAGCACACGCGCACACACGCACACACGCACACACACACACATACACACAAACATACACATACACACATACACACATACACACATACACACATACACACATACACACATACACACATACACACATACACACATACATACATTCATACATACATACATACGTTCATTTTCAATTGTAACATTAAGCAATTTCAGTCTATTGCCCAGTAAAATATTCGATCAAATCAAAAAATCAGAAGAAGTGACACATAAGAACGATGGCCTATTACTCACTGTTGCAGTTAGTTATGGAGCAAAACAGGAAATTATACATGCTATCAACAACGTCATAAAAGGAAATATTGATCGCGTATTGGAAGAGGAATTTGAAAAATTTCTGTATACTAAAGATTTACGAAAACTGGATTTATTAATTCCCATTGGTGGCGAGAAAAGATTAAGCATTTTTTTACCATGGCAAGCAGCTTATGCTGAATTGTATTTTTGTGATACTTTATGGCCTGATTTTTCTTGTCAAGATTTGAGTAAAGCTTTAGCAGATTATACAAAGAGAGAGAAAAAATATGGTAGATAATAATTTTATGGTGAGAAGACTGTCTTCAATAGTAATATTACTGATATTTTCTTTTGCTACATATTTCAGTGATTTATCATTTTATCTACTAATTTTTTCAATTGCGGTTCTATATTCTTTTGAATGGTATAACCTAACTAAAGGCAACAGAATCTTATACATTTTTGCATTACTACTCATTGCACTATCAAATGCATTGCTGATATACTTATATAATATACCACAGGGAAAATATGAATTTATATGGCTTATCTTAACCATTTGGAGCATCGATATTACCGCTTACCTATTTGGTAAAAACTTTGGTGGTGCTAAAATTTGCCCAATTATTAGTCCTGGAAAGACTTGATCAGGGCTTCTGCAGTTTTAGCTGGAGTATTTTTTACAATTTTTGGCCCAATATTTTGGAGTTTATTTCCAATTTTCTATTCCCCAATAATTGGCTTAACAATTGCTATTCTAGCCCAGCTTGGAGACTTTACTGAATCACTCATAAAAAGAGCTTACAATATTAAAGATAAATCAAATTTTCTTAATTTTGGGAGATAACATAGAAACTATTTCCAACGAATTATTTCGATTTGAAAATTTACTCGCATTTATTCGTGCTAAAAGTAATCATCACTCTATGTTCACTTTTAGTATGTACCAGGATATTATAAGTAAATTAAATACACTCTATAAGAAAAATGAACTTTTAAATATCAATTTCAGAGATTATTTCGATGTTTGTACTACATTACTAGGATATTATTATAGTGCTAGAGATATTATTTTAGTTTACAAATTTCCGATTGTCTATCCTAAAAATTATATTTTATATCACTTGTCCCCTGTACCAAACGTGAATCATCAAATCCTTATCCCTCCTCAACCTTATATAGCAATTCACGAAAAAGATTTTATGTACACTTTTGTTTAATGTAGTGCTAGATATTGTCACGGCTCACATCCAGGACCAGCCTCCATGGCTGATGATGTATACCGATGACATAGTACTCATTAAAGAGAACCGACTGATGCTGGAGCGTAAAGTGAACGCCTGGAAGGGTGCGCTTGAGAAAGGTGGTCTTAAACTGAATCTGTCGAAGACCGAGTACTTGGCTTGCGGGACCCCGGACTCGAGCACCAACCGTATCGGGCCTGAGCCAGCCGTTAAGTCTGAGAAGTTCAGGTACCTTGGATCCGTTATGCATGAGTCTGGAGGCATCTATTAATAAAACTACCAGTTTTCGTGTTTTACCACAGACTAACTATTTATTGGTTCCTTTACTCAATACATAGATAAACAATAATACAGATAACAAATAACATATTTTGATACTAGTTCAATACCCCCACTATATCAAAATAGAACTTATAAAAAAATATATAAACATTACTTCTGTTGCACTCCCATTACATTTACAAATTTATGATGTTTTACACAGCTTTAAGCCTTAGTAAGTATATCTGCAGGCATATGAGTCGTTTCCAAATACTCAATCTTAACAATATTATTATTTATACATTCTCGACCAAAATGATATCTAATGTCAATATGCTTTGACCTATTATGAAAAACAGGATTATACAACAATTTATGAGCACTTTGGTTATCATTAAATATTACAATACACTGAAAACAACCAGTTATTTCCTTATTGAAATTTCTTATATAAATAGCCTCTTTACAGCATTCAGATATACCTACATACTCTGCCTCAGTACTTAACAATGCAACATTCTTTTGCTTTTTACTACCCCAAGATATAACACCATCCGAGAGAATTAAACAGTACCCTGTGCAGGATTTTCTATCTAATATGTCATTACCCCAGTCTGAATCTACATAGCTTACTGTTCCCTTGTTAATATTATCATCTGTTCCACAATATTTAATACAATAATTTTTTGTTCCTTTAAGATACTTAAGTATATGCTTAGCATGAATCCTACAAAGAGCACTCTCTTTGCTATAGCAATTATTAAATTGGCTCAAATAGCCAACTGCATATGCAATATCAGGACGGGTTAGTATTGCTAGATACATTAAACAGCCAATCAATTGCTGATAAGGTAAACTTTTATCACAACTTTTATCCTTAGTCAATTTTAAGCCACATTCCATTGGGGTTTCTACAGTTTTACAATTAACTAAATTAAATTTTAATAACAATTGATCAATATAATTACTTTGATCCAAAGTTATAATTCTATTTTTCTTATCATAACAAACTGACATACCAAGACACTGCTTTATTTCCCCTAAATCTTTAAGTTTAAACTGAGATGCTAATATTGATTTTAAATTATCAGTTTCCTTACTATTGTTTGAAAAAACAAAAAAGTCGTCAACATACAGTGCAATAACAGTAATATTTTTACCTTATACTTATACCTATTCTTAAAATACAAACCAGGCTCATATTTTGACTTTGAAAAACCATTACCAATTAAACAAGTATTCACTTTATCATACCACATTCTTAATGACTTTTTTTTTTTTATTACGCTGGGAAATGCGTTTATGTAGATGTACTGTGGGACTCACCGGTAAGTCCGATCCTACCCACTAAAACCCAGCGGAAACCCTCTCCATCTATATAAGACGTCGCAGGATCACTTGCGCATGCAACTACGACGCCTCGATGGAAGGCCCGCCTATCGCAGGCCACCGTCACTTTTAGGGTTCTCTAGGGCACCCACAGCCTTGATGACTTGCAGAAGGACCAGAATGCTCCTCCTACAGGCGTTCCTTTAAGGTTGGAGTAGCGCATAGTGCATTCTCCTGCTTCCTGGTCTACGGCGGCGAAATCGGTCTGCATTTATGCGGGATTCGCGCACTCGCTCCGCGGTCTCTTTTAGTGAGATGACTGCCTCACAGAAAGAGACCATTGCAGACCAGTTCCCCTTACTATCCAGCATGGCCCTTACTACACTGGATAAAGAAAGATCTTGACCCACCACAGCCATCAACATTCTTGATGACTGCCGTAACCCATATATGGCTTTCTTTAGTCTTAAAACTTTACCAGAATCTGAATTTATTAAACCCTTCCGGAAATTGCATATATATGGTTTCCTTAAGGCTGCCATTCAAGAATGCTGTAACTACATCTAAATGTACTATGTCTAGTCCAAGTTTCACTGACAAAGCAAATAACAATCTTAGTGTACTATGTTTTACAACTGGTGAAAATGTCTCATTATAGTCCACACCAAAATGCTGGGTAAAACCTTTAGCCACTAACCTCGCACGAAAACGCACTTTATTATCACACTCAACCTTTTTTCTAAGTATCCACTTACACTGCACAATAGTAGAGTTATTAGGAACGTCTACTACCTCCCAAGCATCATTTTCCTCGAAACTTTTTAATTCTTCCTGTACTGCCTGTAGCCAATGATTTCTCTCAGGTCCCTCTAGTGCATCTTTAAGTGTTAGGTCAGTTACACAGGCTACATCGTTCTCTGTGTAGCAGATACCGCCAAAGCCATACCTGTTTGGTGCATGTTTTACCCTTACAGGTCTATCACGTAATTTAGGTACATAGTCTGAATCTGAAAGGCTGCTCACTGTTTCGTCTATCACTGTTGAGCTTGTGGTATCCCCGACTGAATCCTGTTGAGTCTGATCTTCTGATACATTCTCTTTGATTAGACATTCTATTTTACTATCTGCAGATGCAACATCCATCATGACTGATTGCTTTTCCATGATTATGACATCTCTGCTAGTATATATTTTCCTTTTAATTGGATCATATAGATCGCCATGGATTACTTGTAACACTTCAGTACTTCTCGCATTACTGCTTGGAAAAGGTAATCGACGTTGCTTCCCCCGACAACAAATCTTACAGGACGATTTGGTTATTTGGACTCTCTCATCCAAATTCATACTTTCTACGGTATTTTTAGTTTTAATTAAGCAATCACTGTTCACATGACCTAATCTGCGATGCCAAGTAAGACCTGTTGTTATAACTGCTGCAACAAGCATCTCTTTCATATTTAATTTATACACTCCATTTGTCAAAGAAGCAGTAGCAACTAAATCACCACTATTGTTGTAGATGTAACAACTATTCTGTGTAAAATTTACCTTGTTGCCTTTCTGTATTAACTTGCTTACTAAAATGAGATTCGTTGTCAAATTTGGAACGCAATACACATCTTCAATATTAATATCCACTTCACTGCCTTTGACTAATGTGACTATTTTAACATTGCCGGTACATGTAACTGAAACAGTTTCCTTATTTGCTACCATTATTTCTTGTTGAACTTTACGATATCTACTGGTGATCCAATCTGGATTAGCGGTTAAATGAACACTAGCACCCGAATCAATGTACCAGTCATGTTTATTAAAACTGCCACTTAAAAACACAGCTGAGAATGCATTCGTTTTGCTACTATTATTCACTTTAGTTATATTTATGTTCGGGCATTGCATTCGATAGTGTCCAATTTGTTTACATCGGTAGCATCTAACATTAACAGTTTTAATGTTGGCACTACTTGACTTGGAACCGCCATCTTTATTGCCACTCATTTGTTTGCGTTTATGTTGGCTATTAATTTTTGACACAGCAAATGCGCCCTCTTCATTAATTATGAACTACTTCCGTTTCCTGGTTCCATATCAAGAAGCTTGCTTTTAATGGCGTTCGTTGTTACTTGAATGCCTGAATGCTCTATAGCCATTATCATAGGTGAGTATTTTTCATGCAATCCAGCTAGTAGCAAGGAACCAATCCACTCGTCATTAATTGCAAATCCTGTTCGACAAAGCTTCTGACCCGTTTCAATTATCTGCGTAACGTACGAGGTCATGGAACTGCAACCCTCCAATCGAATGGATATCAAATTCCGTAAAAGACTTGTTCTTCTAGTAAAACCAGAATCATCAAAGAGCGACTTGAGTTTGTTCCATAGCTCTTTCGTAGTGTTTACATTCTTTATATGAACATATAACGATGAGTCTATTGTAAGTATTAATTTCGCCTTTGTCTTGGCGTCATCGATATTTTACATTCAGTGCTTTCATCTTCCTTATTACACTTTATCATGCCCTCAAGTATCAAAATATTTTCTGCCGCAAACACCCACTCGTCGTAGTTTTCTCTACCAAGTAACTTGGGCACATTTACAATAAAGTTTGCCGCCATTTTCTAACCGGTGACGAGACACGTAAAACTTTGAAAACTTTTTGTTATGTATGTATAAAGAAATTTGCCGAACTAATTTTACGAAACACGATAATATATCAAACTGTAATTACTTAACGTTATTACTTTCACAACTAAATCAGTCTAACAGGCAAATTCTGGGCCCATAACCTATTAATAAAACTACCAGTTTTCGTGTTTTAGCACAGACTAACTATTTATTGGTTCCTTTACTAAATACACAGATAAACAATAATACAGATAACAAATTACGCTTACGCTCCCAATGCCATGGTCCACATGTCTTGCAGACGCACCGCCCGCGCAAACATTGCCGCGATGTGGGTTGTGTTCAAACTTTCGCTTCAAACTTGCACTCGCCTTTACTTCTTGCACTAGTTTGTTACGAGTCGTTATTTCAGTAGTAAATGCCAAGTGACATAACCTTCAATCGAACTGAGCAATATGAGCCAACACGTAAGACGTGGCAATTTCTTCACGGCTTAAATTATTCCACTTGGTCATCAATGTCGTCATCAACCGGCTAACATACGTTGCCAAGCATTCACGGACGTTTGGTTGGACATAATGTAAAGTAATGAACGCCGCAGTGTTTCCAAGAAATCATAACGTTTCCAAAATAGCTCACGAAAATGTTTTCATGTCATATCCTCACGTAAAATTTGAATTAACCATGACAAGACTACGCCCCTCGTAAGACTCACCGGCCATTATGAAACATGCTCCTTCCAGTGGACGTTCATTTAAGCAAATGTCACCAGCTGCACACCGACCACGTGGATCAGAATCTTTGTTAACGGAGCTGGAGATCTGATAGACTCAAAACAAACTATCTTCTTACAATGACTGTATTAACTTTCACTGATTTTAATAATGTAGGTAGGTCCACAATCAACAAGTAGGTAGTTGATACAAGTTGAGTTAAGTTAAGTCGTAAGACAGCGGGTGCCCTCTCGTGGCTCCTCCCGAATATCGGGAGCCCCGGCGATCAATGCCGGCGCCTGTACGCCGGCATACTAAAGAGTATGGCCCTCTACGGGGCTCCGATATGGGTGGACTCACTGTGCCGACGGGAGAACGCCGCTGCCATCCGCAGGCCACAAAGGGCCATTGCACAGCGGGTGGCACGGGCGTATCGCACAGTGAGTTTTGCGGCGGCGTGCGTTCTGGCGAGAACTCATCCTTGGGAGCTCGAGGCTTGGGTTCTCGCCAGAGTGTACGAGTGGAGGGCGGGTCAGAGGGCGCTGAACCAGCGCCCGGACCCGAGAGAGCGTGAGGCAATCCGCCTAGAGATGAGGGACGCCGCAACTCGGCATTGGGCCGAGGACCTCATCTCCGCGCCGTTCGGCCGACGGCTGCTGGATGCCATCGGGCCCGTCCTGGGGGACTGGCTCGACCGGCGACATGGCTCCCTCTCCCTACGTCTTGTGCAGGTGCTGTCCGGGCATGGATGCTTCGGATCGTACCTGCACCGGATCGGGAGGGAGGAGTCGCCAGCGTGCCACCACTGCGGGGCCGCTGTGGATACAGGCGGAGCACACCCTGGTGGTGTGCCCGTCGTAAGCCGAACCCCGCCGCGCCCTGGTGGCAGCCGTCGGGGAGGACCTCACGCTCCCCAGCGTGATCGCCGCCATGCTCAGGAGGGAGGAGCATGGGCGGCGGTAGCCTCCTTCTGTGAGGATGTCATGTCACAGAAGGAGGCGGCGGAGCGCATGCGGGAGGATGACCCTCTCGCAGCGCCGCTCCGCAGACGAAAAAGGGGTGGAAGGCGGCGGACTCAACATCCGTCCTCGTCCGCCCCAGGGGGTGATCAGCGGGTGATTGGCGCGGGGGCGCCACCGCCCGCACCTCAAGGATCACCCCACTCGTCGGACCACAATGGCCGTGCACTCCGGCCATTGTAAAGACCCCTTCCCATGCGGGAGGGGTGTGAAGGGCCTGCCGTAGGGCGGGCAGTCACCGGCGAGGGCCTGGACGCTATGGACTCCCAGGCCCTCTCCACTTAGGTGAGGTCGGAGTGTCGCTGGGTATTTTTAGTGGGTATACCGGGAACGTCTTTACCGGGGAGTCCCACATACCCCTCTCCCGCCCCCCGGCGGGGAGGGTATGCGTAATGTCATTTTTTCCCAGCGTCAAAAAAAAAAAAAAGTTAAGTCGTAAGACAGTTCCCAGGCTTGTGATCCGAGCGACGACCAAAAGAAAAGTGAGTCTATAAGCCGTCGTTTACTGAAAGACTCGGCCCGCTGGTACATAAGACCGGACTCTACCGAAGCGATGACGTATCGCTTGCGCCTCGTTGTCAATTGAGCTCCCGTATTAATAACCTCTCCGAAGCGAAATATTACAGCAACTAGCAAAAAAATATAGTAAAACTAAATACCTTACGCTAAATAATAATACTTAATAAATTTACATTAACCTTTAAAGCTTATTAATAACGCTCATAGTTCTTATATCTAATTCATCGAATAGTATAAATAATCATGAACAAATTCAAATTCAAATAACTTTATTCAAAGTAAGAATACATGATAAATTTTTTGAACGTCAAATACATTACCACCGGGAGAAGAACCGGCGCAAGAAACTCAGCGGGACCTTTTTTTTTCTTATATAGTATCAATATACAATTATTCATTTTTGACAATGATACGCTTGAGATAGACTGGAGCGAGCACTTCATTCCCAAGGTGTGCTTTCATTTACAAAATCATTAATTAGGTAATAACCTTTAACACACAAACGTCGTTTCACTATTTTTTTAAATTGTGATATAGATCATTCTCGGACGTTTTCTGGGATCCTATTGTAAAAGCGTACCCTCTGTCCCATGAAGGAATTGCGCACTCGATGCAATCAAGTCATATGCGCGGTAAGATTCAACCTATTTCTAGTATTAATATTGTGTACATCGCCAATTTTAGTAAAATCATTAATATTTTTTTTTACATATGAAACATTTTCGAGTATATATTGAGACGCAACTGTCAACATATTAATTTCCTTAAATTTGTCTCTTAAAGATTCTTTAGGGCTTAAGTTATAGATTGAGCGAACAGCTCGCTTCTGCAGGACAAAAACTGTATTGACCGAGGCTGCATTACCCCAAAATATAATGCCATAAGACATAATACTATGAAAGTAGCTAAAATAAACAAGGCGAGCCGTTTCTACATCAGTTAACGATCTAATTTTCTTAACCGCAAAAGCTGCTGAGCTCAGTCTATTTGCCAATCAAACCATCAATATGAGGCCCCCACTTTAATTTAGAGTCTATGGTGATACCGCGAAATACCGTAGAATCAATTGGATCCGCGGCCTCACCATTTAATAGTATATTGGCTTTAACAATTTTCGTGTTGGGTGTTCCAAAAATTATACATTTTGTTTTTGTACTATTTAATAGTAGGTTGTTAGCGCTAAACCAATGTACTACTTTCGAGAGCGCATTATTTACATCGTCAATTACATTTGGTTGCCTTTACATTTTTAAAATAAATGAAGTATCATCAGCTAACAATACCAATATATGGCTCCTTCCAACTAAATATGGTTAGTTATTTATATATCATAAAAAGAGGAAAGGAACAAGAATAGACCCATGTGGGACTCCCATACTGACTAATGACCCTGGAGATTTCTTGCCATTCACGTCAACATTCTGCACTCTATTAGCTAAATAAGAGGTCAGAAGATCGAGTGCACGTCCTCTTATGGCGTAATGGTGTAGCTTCATGACCAATGGACAGGTCACAGAATATGCCAAGAGCATCCTGTGATTCCTCCTTCCTCTCACGGCTCCTTCCAACTAAATATGGTAAGTTATTTATATATCATAAAAAGAGGAAAGCACCAAGAATAGACCCCTGTAGGAACAATAGTATAAATAATAATTTAATACGAGACTATAACAATATTTCGTGTATTATTAAGTGTTAATAATAAGATTAACACTTAATAATACACGAAATATTGTTATAGTCTCGTATTAAATATTCCGTATCTTGGTTTATAAAATAAAGGCGGCTTGAAGGCGCTTTGTTCCTTGGAATTTGTTGTGCATTCTTCGCCCATATTTGGCGGGTCGTATTGTATTTCTGAGTCATCGTGTATTAGAAATGCAGGTTTTATCGATCGATTGAAATTGTTTTAATATAATGGCAGATCTTAATCTTAAAATATTTATCTCCTCTCTCAATGACTTTATGAGGTCTAAAATATGGGGTTGTTAGCGGTTTCGTGGCTTGGTCGCATTACTTCCAAATTATGTAAACCTATTTTTTCACATGACGTTCCCGCTATCTCCTTTTTTACTCATCCTCATCCTGCCTACAACTCGCTTCAGATATTTTGTTTCTTCTTCTTTTAAGGGTTGATTTAGGGTAATACGATACTGTTTTATGTATTTTTAAATCCGTTTTAATGATGTATAGTTTCCGCACTGATATTAAGCTACTTTCTTGGAAAAGAGAAAGTGTAGGATGTCTAATATTTTTAAAATAAATTACTTTTATCAAAGGCCTTTTTCCCCGTTCAAGACCTATAAATTTATTCTTAGCTGCACCCCCCCAAATTGGGATACAGTTTGTCAAGACGGACTGAACCAAAGCTATGTATATTTCATTGAGGAGGTTCTTTGGTTTATTTGTTTTTGTGGGGATATTTTTTGGTACACTATGTTTTAGTGTTTTAAATATCCATATCAATTTATTGATCCTAGCAGTTACTGCGTTCTAGATCACCAGGAGGCACCAGGAGAGTTTTGATCTACAACTTCCCCTAAATATTTTGTATGTGTTACTTTTTCTAAAGTTGGACATAGACATCCATTAGAATCTTCATTTGTATGTACTTTTATGTTAAAATCAGTATTTGGTTTAGTACGTATGCAAAACATATGTAATTAGTGTTAGTCGTGTTCAGTTTTATAGTAGTAGATTAGTAGTAGATTATTGAGCCATCTAGCTATTTGAGTCATGCCCGCCTCAGCACAGGCAGCAAGTTCACGCCAGGATTTTCCGGTAAAAACGACCGCAGAATCATTAGAATAAGAAAATATTTTTGCGTTAATTATCCTTATGCCACTGAGGTCATTAATATAGACCAGGAACAGAGAAGGGCCAAGCACTAGTGGAACTCCAAATGTAACATTAACTTCGATACAAATGTGATTGTCAACCTTGACCCTTTGCTTTTTATTAGACAGGTAGTCAATAAAAAGCTTCAGCGGGGTTTCTCTCACTCCTGTAGCCTCTATAAATAAACTTATCAGAATGGGCACTGACACAGTGTCAAACGTTTTTTTCTAGTCTAGGAATACAGTAACACATTTATGATCCAAATCCACACTATCAGTAACTAAGGAGGTAAGTGCAGTAATTGCATCCTCGGTGGAGATCCGTCGTGCCTAAGTCCAAATTGTGAGTTACTTTAAATTTTATATTAGATATTGCAAAAGTCTGATATTAATTATTTTTTCTAATATTTTTAATATAGTGGAAACTTAATTGGTCTTTGTTCTATTTTGTATGTTTTATGTGTCAATTATTTTACTGTACTGTTTGTTTCCCTTAAAAAAAAATTAAATAAAAAATAACTGGTAGTATGGATATGGGCCTATAATTATTGACATCGTCTCTGTCCCCAACCTTGTATACTGGAATTATAATTGATCAGTTCAGTTCTTTAGTTATGGCGTTTCGAATATGCCAGCTGAGCACAAATCACTTCGCCAATGTCACGTGGTATGGAGAACACACATAGGAGATTGTACGGTAGAAAAAAAAATATTACACATTAGGACGAATGCATGTTTAAAAGAGATCCAGTTATAAATACAGCCATAACTTACAACAAAATAATTATTATTTATAGTCTATACACAGCATGATAAGATTAGTAGAGGAAATATTTTATAAAAGTGTTATTTTATTTACAGTTTAATATTATTATGTTTAATATATTTACATAAGGAACTGAAGACTCCTCAGAGAGTGTCTAGCCAATTATCTGTCCGATATTTGGTTTTCGGCATACGGGTACGCGACCCCGGGGCCTCGAGCCACCACTTTCATAACCCTATCCAATCCATGTAAGTGGTGTCCCTCCCCTATACTCCAAGTCTCTCTGCCTTTTATTCCCTTTCCTTTCTTGGTTTCTCCCAGTAATGGGTTTGGAGGTCAGATGGCAATCGCTCCACTAAAAACCACTTAGCCACTAGTATGGAACGATTTAGAAAAAAGCTGGGTATGGCTAGGGCGTCGCCGTTAAACGACGCGCAGGCACATCGCCCTACACCTGCGATAAGTGGGCAAGGGCTACCGTGTCAAGTACGGGCACGGCTAACGACGTCAGTACCCAGACGGAAACTCCGCTTTGCAACATGGAATATTGGCTCTCTAACCGGACGATGCAGAGAACTCGCAGATGTACTCATGAGACGTCGGGTCCAGTGTGCTTTCATTCAGGAAACTCGCTGGAAGGGCAATAAGTCTCGTAACATCGGGCAGGGTTACCGCCTTATATACACTGGGTCACCTACGGGCAAAAACGGTGTAGCGGTAGCGCTTTCTGAAGAACTTCAGAATGGGCTTCTTGAAGTTGACCGTCGCTGCGACCGCTTGATGCGGGTAAAGGTACAGATCGAGGGCGTAATCACAAACTTAATCAGTGCTTATGCTCCCCAGGCGGGTTGTAGCGCGGCTGAAAAGGAGACTTTCTGGGAGCAGTGTGAAGAGGTCCTACTCGCTATACCGTCTACCGAAGCAATCCTAGTTGGGGGAGACTTGAACGGTCACGTGGGTAGGGTCGCTGAGGTGTATGAACGTGTTCACGGGGGTTTTGGATATGGTCTTCGCAATGCAGAGGGAGAAAATATTCTAAGAACCTGCATTGCGTCTGATCTGGCCATCGTGAACACTTTCTTCCAGAAGAAACCTCAACACCTTATAACGTATAAGAACGGGTCCCACTCAACTCAAATTGATTATTTGCTGACTAGACGGTGTCATACAGGCAGGGTGACCAACTGTAAGGTCATTCCCGGCGAAAGCCTGACGGCCCAACATCGCCTCCTTGTCATGGACTATAATGTTACCCCGAAAAAGAAAGTAGCCGAGAAACGCAAGCCTAGACTTAAGTGGTGGTTGTTGAATGGGCCGATGCAGACCGACTTCTTGGCGGAGGTGGAGAGTCAGAATCTACTGACTAGCACCGAGACCGCTCAGACTGCATGGGATCGAGCTCATTCAGCAATCATTGCGGCGGGCAAGCGAGTTCTTGGTGTTACTAAGGGTGGGCGTGTCATCGACAGGGAGACATGGTGGTGGAATGACCAGGTGCAGGGGGTGATTCAGGAAAAGAAGGCTGCGTTTAAAGAGTGGCAGCATTCCAACTCTCCTGAAGACAGACTGGAGTACATTGCAGCGAAACGGGCCAGCAAAAGAGCTGTAGCCAGAGCCCGCAGAGAAAGTTTGTCGCCATTGTACGATAAACTTGAAACGGTGGAGGGGCAGAAGCTCATATACAAACTGGCTCGTGCTCAAGATAAAGCGACGCAGGATATTACAAAATGTCTTTGCGTCAGAGATTCTCGGGGCACGTTGCTTTGTAGTCATGCCTCTGTGAAGGAGAGATGGAGAAGCTACTTTAAGGAGCTGCTGAACACTCAGCAGTCTTGTAGTCTTCCTCCTGAATTATCTCCTAACCTCGGACTTGTTGCTCCAATAACCCGTGACGAAACTCGTAGTTGTCTTCGACGCATGAAGAACGGAAAAGCGGTAGGACCTGACGACATCCCAATCGAAGCGTGGAAATCGTTGGGCTCTCTTGGTGTGCTTATACTTACTGACCTGTTCAACCGTATCTTGAATACTGGAAAGATGCCACATCAGTGGCGGCAGAGCTTTATTATCCCTATTTACAAAGGAAGGGGCAGTGTTCAAGATTGCGGTAGTTATAGGGGCATTAAGGTTATGAGCCACACCATGAAGCTCTTCGAGCGCATGATCGGCCTCAGGCTCCGCCAAGAATGTGCTGTCTCTGAGTCTCAGTATGGGTTTCAACCAGGATCAGGCACTATGGATGCCATTTTTGCCCTCAGAACTTTGATGGAGGCTTACAGGGAAAAAAGGAGAGCTCTGCATGTGGCCTTTTTGGACCTGCAGAAGGCCTTTGACTGTGTGCCACGTCAGTGTATCTGGTGGGCATTGCGATCCAAGGGGATCCCTGAAGCCTATATTGAGGTTATCAGAGATATGTACAACGACTCCGCTTCAGTGGTTAGGACCGCTGTTGGCGACACCAAGCCCTTCCCGATTACAGTAGGGGTTCACCAGGGCTCAGCTCTTAGTCCGTTCTTATTCAATGTAGTGCTGGATACTGTCTCGGCTGACATCCAATGCCAGCCTCCGTGGCTGATGATGTATGCCGATGACATAGTACTCATCGATGAGAACCGACTGATGCTGGAGCGTAAAGTGAACGCCTGGAAGGGTGCGCTTGAAAACGGTGGTCTCAAACTGAATGTGTCGAAGACCGAGTACATGGCTTGTGGGAGCCCGGACTCGAGCACCATCCATATAGGGCCTGAGCCAGCCGTTAAGTCGGAGAAGTTCAGGTACCTTGGAGCCGTTATGCATGAGTCTGGAGGCATCGACCACGACATCCATGCCCGTATAAACGCTGCCTGGGCCAAATGGCGGGAGGTCACTGGTGTGGTCTGCGATAGCAGAATACCGCCCAAGCTCAAGGGACTGATATACAAGAGCATTATCCGACCGGTTCTTATATACGGCAGCGAATGTTGGCCAACATTATCTCGGCACACTCAGGAGCTTCACGTCACGGAGATGAAGATGCTGAGATGGATGTGTGGCGTGACGCGGTCCGACCGCATACGCAACACATTCATTCGAGGTAGTCTTGGGGTCCGTGACGTAGTGGATAAGCTCCAAGAGCGTCGCCTGAGATGGTATGGCCATGTTATGCGCCGTTCTGAGAACTATGTCGAAAGGAAGTGCCTTGACATGTCTGTCCCTGGAGTTAGACCACCCGGACGCCCAAGGAAGCGATGGCTGGATGTCGTGACACGAGACATGAGAGCCAATAAATTATCCACTGAGGATGTTAAAGACCGTGCAAAGTGGAGTAGGCTCAGTCGGAAGGCAGACCCTGGCAAAAGCCGGGACTAATGCCAAGAAGAAGAAGAAGACATAAGGAACTGAACACAAATATTAACAAACATTTTAAATGAAGGGGGCGGGCAACTTTATGGGAAAGGACATCATATAAGGGATGTGACAACTTGGGACAAGTGAAAAGGATATGGGAGGCGGTGCCTTCGTCTTATGCGGGCTTTCGTTTATGCCTTCAAAAACTTAGGGAGGTAATGTATGTTTTTGTTCCCATTGCGGGAGCAATTGTTACAGGATGGCCTATGCTACGAGTGTGATGTTGCCAGTCTTGCCGTCGGTGCCGCCTGCCATAGCCAACGCTACGAATGTAGCAACACCACTCCGAGTGGGGATGAGTGTATAAAAGCCAGTGCCAGCAATAATTTGTATGCCCGTATGTATCAGCCCTCTTCCCTGAGCGAGCGGAGCACGTTCCCCCGGCGATGGTTTCGCCCTCAGCCACAAATTCTCCAGAAGAGGAAAGCATCTACGTCCCCGAAGTGACACAAGAGAGACGAGAGTCTCGTCTCCGACCCGACGGAGTTCCTGGTAGAGCTCTTATCCTGGCTCTAAAGGAGCTAGAGTTGAAGGGGCTCTTCACGGCATGTCTCGAGCAGGGTCAATTTCCCAGTGTGTGGAAGGAGAGGGGAGGGGGGAGAGACTGGTTCTGCTCAGGTAGGGGAACCGCTCTGCAGACTTGCCGTCCGCGTATCGGCTTTTAGTGTTGCTCGACGAGGCGGGCTAACTTTTTGACCGAATTATCGCAGATCGCATCGTCAGTCACTTGTGCAGGGTGGGGCCTGACCTGAGCGACAATCAATTTGGTTTTCGTCGGGGCCGCTTGATACTTGCGGGAACACTGAAATCGGTAGTCATTGAACATTCCTTAAAGGACCGTCTAAACACTGCCTTCACCTATTTGTCCCGACTTAAGCATATCTGCGAAGATGTAAGTGCTAAATATATTTTTCGGTTCTGGTAGTTAGACGAAATTTTTTATATCACAAAGTCAATGAGTAACTACGTTTATTATATTTCTAACATTTCAGCTACAGCTTGCAGTGCCTAATATATTCCTCTAGATGTTGAGCAATGGCAAAGGCGTGGCATATTGCAGGTTTTCTGCAAGAGATCTGATTTTATCTGAATGCCCAGAAGAGGCTGATAAATTGTGCGCGATAACGCAGTGTATAATTTTAAAGTTATTAAGACAATCAATCATTTGTTATTTACGCAGATATATTTATTGAGTAGTACTAATTATACATTCACTATTACTTTATTTACATAAGTACTTTTTCTCTTCCAGTGCCAGGTTACCCGGTGGTGAAAAAGCTACCTTCCCCACTGGTTGGCACATACCGGCTAAAGCAAGCGTCTACTTGTGGCTTGGAGTAATACAAGACAAGATACACTATATCAAAGGCCTACCGCCAGGTTACAGATTGTCTTATGAATTACAATGGACGGAGAATTTAAGAATAAATGCATCTATCACGATGTTGTGGAGGAAACGGAGAAAAACATGTAAGTTAAAATTTGAACAACATTCCCATCCCATTTTCATTATTAGTAGTTTCTATTGTTATTATATTTATTTAAAACATGCGATTATGAGTCCGTGACCGATTATTAATAAAACATTACACTATTTAAATAATCTTCAGTCTAACAAGTCAAAGGTGGTTGGAAATTTTAACACAGAATTATTAACAAACGAGTGAAAATTGTAAAAAGTAACGTAATTAAATAATTTAAATGTTTACAGTCATTTTAAATGCGAGTTTACGTTTATTGGAAAAGCTGAGTTCGCCCTGTACTTTGGCTGGGCCTCATATCAAGACTTTTTAAAATACCTATGCTACTGACAAACTGCCGCAGCCACCGCCACAAGAGTGGTACGACGTTATAAGACCCGGCGAGAGGGCAGGGGAACTTTTAGCTACTTTTGAGTTACTTGAAATACCAAAAAAAGATCCCTCGGCTTTACTAGAACTTTCTCTCGTCATGGAAAGAGACCTTTTCTGCTGAAATGAATTAGGAGCCTATTTATCCCGTTCCAGTGGGTAACTACGCTCAACTCTCTCGAAATACAGACTAGAAGTTTTATTTTGGGGCTTGCGAGATTTAAAACGTGTTCATCTTCTTAGTGTGAATAAGCTCAGATTTCATATTGAATGCTCCTGTCATATAAAATATTTGTCGAAGATCCAAAATCCAAGAGGCAATTCTAACTTTGCCAATCTAGTGAAATTTGTGGACATTGAGCTCCCTTATTAGGATGTTTATCACCTACCTTTGATTATTCGTGTTGTTGACTACGGCAGCTTTGGTAGGATTACGTTAGTGGGAACTCATACAATAAATTCAATCCACAAGTACATTTATACACCAAAGAACAAGCGTGAACAAGATATTGAAGATAGAAAGAAATCGATGATTCGACTTGATAATGTTGATTTGCATACTTATTGCATTATTCAGAACGACGTTTACACCTTTAGGTGATTTTAAGGTCAATTGCTTGCTATACGCAGATGACGCAGTGCTTGTTGCATCGTCAGAATGCGAGTTGCAGGCATTGGTCACCATTCTGAAAGATTGGTGTGAAAATAATAGTCTAAGCCTGAATGCAAGTAAGACACAGGTATGATATTTGAAAGAAACGAAGAAAGGACAGAATGTAAAATTTTTGACCTGGGAAGTATGTTAAGTAGAGATGGAATATTCGAAATGAATGTGGAAAGGCGTATTGTTGCCGGTTACAGAATGAAAGGTGCCTTAAAACTGCATTATTGAGACGTCAGAATATCAGTATAACTGCACGTTTGGCGGTACACAATGCAGTTTTGGCGCCGTTACTATTATATGGCAGTGAAACTTGGGTATTGCAGAAGAAGAATGAAAGAAAGATGAATACTGTGGATATGCGGAGTCACTTTAACTGACCGAATTGCAATGAAAAGCTACACAGAATGGTAAGTACCAGCGAGGATATCACAGTGAGAATGAAGAAGAACATGCTTTGGTGGTTTGGGCACGTCGAGAGAATGCGTAAGATAAGAATTTTAAAAAACATATCGTTGAAGTTACTGAAGGAAGGTCACGTAAACAGCACAAGGAGATCATGTATGAAGAGGGTAATGACAGTGGACGAGGCGAAAGAGGTGTGCAAGGTAATCAGAGTGCGGTACACATTATTATACTGCACTTTGATAGCGCTGTTGCCTCTTCGAGTATAATTAAACCAAATCTGACATGTGTATAAATTTTGACAATAAGTTCGAAATAATAATGTTTTAACCGCTACGTTACAATGAGAGAATCTGTGCCCAATCATGTTTCCTCGTACTGCAACATGCGTATACATTAGTATCTCTACTTGTATAATACCTTACAGTCTTTTTTAGACTAAAAATGGCAGAGTCTGTTGTAACACCGGTATGAAAGCCAAACTGTGCGTCATTTATAATTACATTCTGATTTAGATGAGCATGTAATAGTTTTTCAAATATTTTACAGATTATAGTACCAAGTGAAATAGGCATATAGTTACATAATTTTGTTAAATCTCCTGTTTTATTTTTGGGATTGGGAACTACCACAGTCTTCATAAATTTTTTAGGTAAGTACTTAAAATTTATACATAAATTAAACAGAACACACCTACTTTTTCCGCGGATGCGTACAGAATATGTTCAATACTAAACCCATCGCACCCTGGGGACTTACTGCGCTTCATACATCTTATAACCTTTGATACATCTTCTGGTATAAATTCAAACACAACACAAAATAAATCATAATACTAATCATAATACAAAACGAAATCAACTAATAATATTATCAAATTCAACAGAAAAGTATAAAACTATTCTAGAGCACATAAGAAATAATGGACTTAGGAGATATGGAGAATTGTCATCAAACATCCCCATTTTAGTTTCCCTAAAATAAATTTGTAAATTTGTAAACGATATAAATGTAATTTATCATCAAAGAGTAGTTATAGAAGACCCTAAAAGATAAAACACAGTAGTACAATGTAAAAGATGTCAACAATATGGCCATAGTAAGAACAACTGTATGAGACCATATAGATGTGTAAAATGTGCCGGTGCCCACAAAACTACCATGTGCAGAGTTGACAGGAACACTCCCGCAATATGTACACTCTGCTCAGCATGCGAACAATTGCAACACCTGTCCAGTGTGAAGCATTTGATAACAAGATGATTCAAGACGAAAGTCGCCGCTCGCCATTTTATAGCGATGGTCTCAAAAATGAAAGCAACACTAATATACCAACTACAAAAAAAGTGATTGATTTCACAAAGAGAGAGAATATACAAAATAATACAGATAGTTAAAAATCGAAGAGAATACATACGAAAAACAACGCTGACAATATTCAGTCACAGAGAACAAATATAGCTCAAAAAGAAGCTAACCCAAAATCACAAAGAACACAAAGTATAAAAATAGATATATACACAAAAACACCGATTAAATTTGGAAACACTTTTAGTAACACAAGTAGAAAAAATTGATAATCTAATAATTCAGCTAAGCACTATGATGAACCTAATCGTCACACTAATTAGCAAGTTATCATAATGTTGTTTATACCACGAATTGCGAATGCGAACGAATTGGAACATAAATGGCTTAGCGCCAAACAAACAGGAACTAGATCTATTGTTACAAACCAATAAAATCGATATTGCTCTAATATCGGAAACGCATCTTAATGATAGAAAATCTTTTAAACTGGATAATTATTATATATATATATATATATTTCTGATTTATTTTATAATTAATTGTACTATATTCTTACCCTCTGCTTAAAAACTCATCCACTACCATAGGTTGGCTGGAAGAGATCTCTTGTAGGGATAAGTCCACCTTTGTGTGCTACTTTTTTTTTCATGTTGTTACTCATATGTTTTTTTTAGTACAATAAAGAATATTTATTATAATGTATATCGTACCAACCACCCTGATACCACCACCCGTGGTGGTTCCGCCGTTATCATAAAAAAATGTATAAAACACCATCTACACAGTGAATTTCAAAAAGATTGGATACAGGCAATAATTACTATAACTATAACGATAGCTTAACGCAATATAAATCGATCTATTAATACATTCTTAAAATCTTTTATGAACATTGAATTTTCTATACTTTAATACTACGTCAATTTCATCTACGATCTGTAGATGTATTTAAGATATATCGACATTAATACAAATTAAAAAATCTCGCCAGCGTAATGAAGAAATTTTATTTCAATGAATAACGACATCTATTGACAGATACTATAAAATATTACTATAAATTTTTAAGCACATAATATTGGTTTTCGAAAATGATTGCATTCTATCAAATACTACTAAATTACCTTCTGATCGCTAAATGTCAGTATAATAGCTATAAATCAAATGATTTGTAACTATTACTGTGACATCTAGCTAGACTATCAAAATAATTTTCAATTGCTTTTCTGTTTAAATTAAAAAAAAAATTGACTTTTGCCACTGCTACTTAGTGAGAATGGAATAAAACTACCTTTACTTGTAAGTAATCGACGTAATTTAACCGTCTCTGTTTTTATTTTGCGTTCGACGTTTGCATCGCACATTAGGATTAAAGCTATCCTGCCTGTATATATTGTGTACGGCTATTAGCATACCAAATCTAACTAACTTCTCTTCAGTAAATTAAATTCTATTATCGATATATAACGAATCAATATTTTTTTGAAATAGTTTATGTACAGAATTGACTTTTCTATCCTTTTATTATATGTTTTAATATTTATATGTGTATATTTAAAAATATTCGTTATATATTTAATGTTTAAATTTATATTTTCTCTTATATTCTTGTTTTTTTTTTTAATTTTTTTCTTTTGTTGTTCATTGCCCTTTCCCGCTGTTTGTTTGACATTTATTCACTTCAGCCCACCTTTGTCAGCTAAAATTGCTTTTTATATTTCTTGCTTGTAATTTTTATGTTCAATAAAGAACCGCATGAAAGATACCGCTATTTACAATTCAGAAGACAATTTTAATTTATTACAATGCACAGGGGCGAGATGTGGACTGTATCAGACCCAGGCTGCGACTGCGAATTAGAGGTGTTCATAACGGCTTTATTTCGTCAACGTTATAAAGCAGTATGCTGTGTATAAAACGCCTGCGTCTTTTTAAGCTATATGATATAATACTTTCATACAAAGACTTCAATATTAAAAAAAAAAAGAAAAAAAAAGCATAATTTAGAATGTCAAAAATAAAGCTATTTCACAACGTGAACACTAGATGTCGATGTATCCAAAACATTAATGAATATTACAATTTACTCCAAAGATATATTCACAAAATGTTCAATAAAGCTGATTTCTATACTCGTTACTAATATAATAATATTCCTCTTCCCCCGGTCCTTGGAACAGAGTAGTCGTGTCCAACTCCACGTCATTTTAATTTAAAATAGTAAAATAAAATTTACAACTAAAAATACTGTACTGATATAACAGACCATGACACTGTAATCTGTGTCCTCAATTCTACAAACACCCCTGATTCTGGCCTAAGTAAAAGACGTTTGGTCACTAAAATTGAATATGAAGGGCTAAGTAAAAACCTGGCCGACGCTAACTGGCAGGATATACTTTCTTGTAATAATGCCGGAAAAGCTGCTATAATGTTAACTGACATCCTCCAAAGCAAAATAAACAAATTCAAAACCACAAAATCATTTTCTAATGCTACAAGTATTATAAAACCCTGGATGACTTGGGGGTTACTGAAATGTCAAAGGAAAAGAGAGCAGCTGCATATATTTTGTCGCAAATACCCTAAAAACGAGGAATTAAAAGTAAAGTATAATAAATACAGAAATTATTGCAATAAAATCCAAAATGTAAAAAATGAGTATGATAAAAAACGCTTAATAGAATCCACAGGAAATACACGTGAGGCTTGGAGAGTTGTAACAGAGGTTTGTAATATAAAGCCACAAAGAAGTACAAACTATGAGCTAATAAATATCAACCAAAATGAGATGGAGTCATTGAATATTGTCAATGAATACTTCACAACAGTAGGAGAAAAACTTGCAAATAATATTTTACGCAACATGGGCACAGAATCAGAGTTAGCTAACAAATATAAAACCACTGATAGAAATTTAACTGATTCTATGTTCTTTGTCCCCACTAATACCAAAGAAATTGCTAAAATTATTGATTACCTTAAAACTAGTTCAGCTCCAGGGGAGGATAGTATAAGTAGACGTATCCTAAAACGCAACAAGTTTACACTTGCTGAACCCATTTCACACATTTGTAACTTAAGTATGACTGAGGGAGTAGTTCCGAGCCTTTTCAAAACTGCCTGTGTATGTCCCATCTACAAAGGAGGAGACAAGAAACAAGTTTCAAACTATAGACCCATTTCACTTTTGCCATCACTATCCAAAATGCTTGAGAAAGTCATAAACATGAGACTTTTTTGACTCAAGGAAGTTAAGGAACTTCCTTGAGTCAAAAAAGATTTTATCCGATAATCAGTTTGGTTTTAGATCGAAAATTGGCAATCAGCTTAGTGAATCGCGAGCTATAGACTTCGGTGTTCCTCAGGGCAGCGTGCTTGGTCCTACTCTCTTTCTAGTATATATTAACGACCTCTGCAATATAAAGCTGAAAAATACAAGTGTTTTTACGTATGCAGATGACACTGCCATTGTGTTTCATGGTAGTAGCTGGAAAGAAACTAAGGAAACTGCAGAAGAAGGACTTCACCTAATTGCCAAATGGCTGCAGCTCAATCTACTCACCTTAAATGAGTAAAAAACCAGGTATGTTGCCTTTAAGATCACAGAACACTCTGCTCCAGATGAGCTCATCACAATTAAAATTCACAAATGTGATGATAGAAAATGGAACCTCTGCACATGCACCATAATTGAAGAAGTAGACTTCATAAAATACATAGGCGTAACAATTGATGCGAAACTATCCTGGTCTCCACACATAGATGCTACCACCGCGAGAACAAGAAAGCTTCTCCATGTACTATATAAGCTTAGGCAGGTAGCAGACACAAATCTTATAAAATTAGTTTACACTTCCCTGTGCCAATCTGTCCTTAGCTATTGTGTGGTTATTTGGGGAGCTGCACTCAAGACACATCTTATC
Organism: Dione juno; assembly: GCA_037127375.1. Lineage (NCBI taxonomy): Eukaryota > Metazoa > Arthropoda > Insecta > Lepidoptera > Nymphalidae > Dione > Dione juno. Next base: position 141,131 of record JAXRJS010000110.1, on the reverse strand, counting down.
AAGCTGGAACGAGTGCAAAGAGCAGTACTCAAAGTGGCATACAAAAAACCGCGTCGATACTCTACCAGCGTTCTTTATAAAGAATGTCAAATACTCACTGTGCGGCAACTTTTCATCCTATCTGTGGATTTGAGATTTCATAAAAAATCGTTAGAATCCATTGAAGTCTCTACCAGATTAGCTCGTTCATTAAAATGGAAAGCTAAACCAACCAGAACCACCTTTGCACATAGATCCTTTAATTTTGCAGGGCCCTTTTTATATAGCAGAATCAATTCAAAAATAGATATAGTTTACAAGACTAGATCAATGTGTAAGAAAACTATTAAGGCATGGCTTCTCCACCTAAGCTACATTTATACAGAAAACATCATCTCTATTAATAATAAAAAAAAAAAAAGTTTGCTGAAAAAAGAAAGAATTAATAAATAAATATATAATATACTCAACTAATATACACACGCTTGTAAATTTATGTAAGAGTTAATTTTAGTATATAGTCTAAGTTTTATGTTTAATTAATCTAAATCGCTACTCACCTACTATAATTTTTAAGATGAGGACATAATTTAACCATTTTTCATTAACCAACTCTTGAAATTTTGTGTTGATGCCAGGATATCCCTTAGTTAGGTCAAGATTTGTAATGACACGAAGGCAATGGACAAGAGGAGATAGATTATAAGGTGAGGACGAGAGATTATAAGGTGTACGAAATAATGGGTTTGATGGGAAGGAGGACATGGGGTGAGGGAGGGAGGTTAGTCTAAGGAAGCTATCTAGCAAGTAGGGTAAAGGCTTGGCACGTGGAATAAGGCTCGGCTAATTTATATAACTTAGACCTCAAGGGATGGGAAGACAGCTGTAACATTTTACATACAAATTTATCGGAAAGAAATTGTCGATGGATAGGGAAAGGCGGGTCCACACACTGACACACAATTTTTTCTGTAGCTACTTTATTAATGGGGTCCAAAACAAATAACCTGTAATCAATATGGCTACGGATTATAGCATTGTACAGAAGTTTTTGAGAGTAAGGATGCGCACCCCATCACACACTAGACACAGCTCTTAGAGCATTAATACCTTTTTTACATTTCTGGCTGATATATTCAGCATGAGCAATTCCGTTCAGTCTTTTATCGAGTAACATGCCTAAGAATTTAACATTTTCTGTTATCCGTATGGGAATATTCTCACTTACTATTTGGAAATTTGGAATTACTCTCTTTTTAGTAAACACTACCACTTGACACTTATCCAGAGATAATGCCAGGCCATGTTCAGAGAGCCACTGGTTAAGACAGTGTTCAGACGATAAGTAATGTCCTCTACTGAATTTGAACTATAATAGAGGACGATGTCATCAGCGTACTACAGAATGATGCAAAAATTATTAACAGACAATTCCAGGTCATACGTATATATATTATACAACAGAGGACTGAGAGTTGAGCCTTGAGGCAGACCTTTCCAGACAAATCTGGGAGGTATAGTAAGAAGCGGATGTTTCACAGATATCGTTCTACCGATCAGCAAATTGCAAATGCAATTAGTCATCCTCGGCGGAATACTTAGCTGATGCAGTTTCTGCCTGAGTATCGGAAGAAGAACATTGTCATATGCAGATGCAACATCCAGAAAAACACCAACTAAATATTCACCTATGGCAAAAGCTCGTCGAATGTCTATGGTAAAAACGCTGAGACTATCAATAGTACTTAAGCCCTTTCTTAAGCCATACTGAGAGGGCGCTAAGATGCTTCTACTTTCCACTATCCACTCCAAACGATTTTTCAAAAGTCGTTCAACAATCTTTGATAATGTAGGTGCTTAAGCAATGGGTGTATAGGAATTAGGGTCAGAGGGACTTTTGCCAGGTTTGAGGATAGGTATAATAATCTGAGATTTCTAGGTATTGGGGATATTGCCTGATTGAAATATATTATTTACCAAATTTAGAAAGAGGAGCTTAAATTTTTCGTTTAATTTAACAATAAAAGACGTTGCAGAGGGAGGAGCCAATTTGTTTGCAAAATCTTTAAGCCAAAGAGAAGGATTATTGGAGTTAGGACTACTGACATTGTTAAAAGATCTGCGAAACCTCTTAAAATTTGTCCACACGAGGGAAGAAGAGGAGCGAGGATTAAGGGATTCACAAAAATGGACCCAATCCAACTAAGTTTTTTCTTTTTCCAAATACATTTTCTGAACTTTGCATCACTGCGTTTGTACTCAACGTAATTCTCCATCGTCATACAGGCCGTGTATAATCCTCAGCAGATGCTCGCCGATTGACAAAATCAGAGCATTCCTGATCCCACCATGGATTGAAACGCATCCGACTTTGAATGGAGTGTTTTTTTGAAATATGCAAGTCAGCTGCATACAAAATGACAGAGATAAACTGATCATAGCAGATAGAGATATTCTCATAATTACCAGACTCAGGAAGATTGGCCAACATGCAATCCACAGAGTCTGCGTACTAATTTCAGTTGGCTTTCTTTAAATTATATTTAGAGGATGAAAAAGGAAGAGCTGAAGAAGGATTTCTATTAAACATAGAAAGGAGGATAGGAAAATGATCACTACCATGGGTAGAAGGAAGAACAGACCATGATAATTGGGAAGCAATACACGGAGAAGATAAGGAAAGGTCAACTGCAGTTAAGGAAAGGTCAAGTGCTAGGATTCTGATTAGGATTAACCCCACGAGTCGGTGAACCATCATTGAGAATGCAGAGATTAACATCGTCAATTAAGTCCACCAACGAAGGAGAAAATCCATCACAGTAATAACACCCCCATAGAGTGTGATGAGTGTTAAAGTCCTCCAGGACTAGTATAGGGATAGAAAATGAAGAGATACTAGACTTAAGTTCAAGGAAGAGGGAAGAGGAAGGATGAGGGATATGGACGGGATGACGACAGAGTTAATCTGTTGGCTGTGAGACGAAAGAGGGATACGGAAATAAGGAGAGGAGTGCTGGATGAGGATAGCACTACCTCCATACCCGTCACTTCTATCCTCCCTTAAACAAGCGAAACCTGAGACCTTGAACGGGTAGTCTGGCACCAGCCATTTGTCCGAGAGGGCAATAAAGACAGGATCATACAGAGAAACAATACGCAGTAGTTCATGCTTTTTAGCACGAACACTACAACTATTCCACTGCAGGAAGCTTAGTGGCGCCATTGTTTAGGATTTGGAATATTTTCAGTAAGTTTTGGGCAACGTTGGACGGTATAGGAAGTTCATCAGCTGTTGAGATTATGGTCACCAAGGTCTCTCAGTCAGAGCAACTAACAAATCTTTTCGTGATTCTGTTGAACCGTCTGAACCCTGATTAAGGGCACAACCATTGGAAAGGGAGGAGGAACAATTATTAATAATAGATTGGTGAGCTTGTCTATCATATCCCTTCGACAAAGGAGCTCGGGGACGAGGAACTTGGAAAAGTGTCTTACGTTAAGACTTGGTAGGACTAGCAGGGACTTTATTTTGTGGGATCTGGGTGTTTCTGAATGCAGGAGGAGTAAACATTTCCTTAGCGATATCCACATAGGAACGTTGGACTGTTGGGAAACGGGTGGAAGCTTCCATATAAGAGATACACTCTTGCGACATAATGGCTTTGATGTTCTGCTGTCTAATAAATACAGGGCACCCCTTATCAGTGGCAAAATGTTTGGAAGTGCAGTGGATGCAAGTTGAAATTTCGTTTGGAGTGTCACATGTATCACCAGAATAGGACTGGGAACACTTGTAGCACCTTGGCATTGATCGACACTGTGCTTTAACATAGTCAAAACGACAGCAATTAAGGCATTGGATTGTTGGATACTTATATAGTTCTATTTGAAGGACAAACCATTCAAGGGGAACTTATTTTACAATTCCCATCCTTGTAATATTAAATGTTGGGATAACACAAACATATTTACAAAGACTAAGGACAGGATTAATTAAAAATTTATTAGCTGCTTCAGCAGATGTAAACTGGAAGCTGATTTTATTGCGACTTACATTTTTTTCTCCATCATTGACAATATCAGTAATTTGGTATGTATGCAAAAATTTACCAAATTTGATGGCCCTTATGGAGGTTCCTGCAGAGGGATTAGGAGTTTCCCTAGACACATATACTATAAACGGTCCTTTGTCTGAAGGACTTTGGGGCTTCAGTCATAGATGGATGAATCCAGACATTTTGGATGGACGGAGTAGCTGTGGAAGGATTTATTATAATTTTTTTAACATTTTCTTGACTGACTGACTGACTGACTAGAAATGTTTCCTAACCTTGCCTTTTCCTAGAAATTGGATGACTCCAGGGTCGGGAGGATCAGGTGGTGGATCAGGTTCCATCCTACTTAATTATAACCTATAAAACTAAACTTTTACTAATACAACTACTTTACTACAAAGAACAGCACAAACACTTACTATAACTAATAACCTTGTTAGTATGGATCTTTTTACAGAATTATATATTGTTTCCACTTAACAGCTTAACAGAATTCACCACTACAACAGAAACTCTCACTAACACGTGTGTCAACCAAAATAAAGGCTAGGAAAGTCCTAGAATGCTGTTATAAATAAAATACACTTTTGTTGACAGTGAAATTCATATATGTTATTGTTGCCATTGACCTACAGCCTATATAAATTATTTTGTATGTTCTTTTTTTTTTGTTGCTTTTTATTTTATTTTATATTTATTGTATGTACATTTTCTTTCCATTTTAAATTTTACTTTATCTATATTTACTCTTCTTCTTCTACTTTGCATTATCCCGGCCTATTGACAGGGTCTGCTTTCCTACTTAGTCTACTCCACTTTGCACGGTCTTGAGCATCCTCAGTGGTTAGTCCATTGGCTCTCATGTCGTGCGTCACGACGTCCAGCCATCGCTTCCTTGGGCGTCCGGGGGGTCTTACTCCAGGGACAGACATATCAAGGCATTTTCTTCCGACGTGGTTCTTAGGCCGGCGCAAAACGTGGCCATACCATCTCAGACGACGCTCTTGGAGCTTATCCGCTACGTCACGGACCCCAAGACTACCTCGAATGAATGTGTTGCGTATGCGGTCAGCCCGAGTAACGCCACACATCCACCTCAGCATCTTCATCTCCGTTACGTGAAGCTCCTGAGTGTGCCGAGATAATGCTGGCCAACATTCGCTGCCGTATAGAAGAACTGGTCGGATCATGCTCTTGTATATCAGCCCCTTGAGTTTGGGCGGTATTATGCGATCGCAGACCACACCAGTGACCTCCCGCCATTTGGCCCAAGCAGCGCTAACCCGGGCGTGGACATCGTAGTCGATGCCTCCGGACTCGTGCATAATGGATCCAAGGTACCTGAACTTCTCCGACTTAACGGCTGGCTCAGGCCCGATGTGGATGGTGCTCGAGTCTGGGTTCCCGCAAGCCATGCATGCAGACCACCGTTCTCAAGCGCACCCTTCCAGGCATTCACTTTACGCTCCAGCATCAGTCGGTTCTCGTCAATGAGTAATATGTCATCGGCATACATCATCAGCCATGGAGGCTGGTCCTGGATGTGAGCCGTGACAGTATCTAGCACTACATTAAACAAAAGTGGACTAAGAGCTGAGCCTTGGTGAACCCCTACTGTAATTGGGAAGGGTTTGGTATCGCCAATAGCGGTCCTAACTGTAGAAACAGAGTCGTTGTACATGTCTCTGATAATAGCAACATAGAATTCAGGGATCCCTTTGGATCGCAGTGCCCACCAGATACACTGACGTGGCACACAGTCAAAGGCCTTCTGCAGGTCTAAGAATGCCACATGCAGAGCTCTCCTCTTTTCCCTGTGTGCCTCCATCAAAATTCTGAGGGCAAAAATGGCGTCCGTAGTGCCTGATCCTGGCTGAAATCCATATTGACAATCAGAGACAGTACACTCTCGGCGGAGCCTGAGGGCAATCACGCGCTCGAAGAGCTTCATGGTGTGACTCATAATCTTAATGCCCCTATAACTACCGCAATCTTGAACACTGCCCCTTCCTTTGTAAATAGGGGTAATAAAACTGTACCGCCATTGATGTGGCATCGTCCCAGTGTTCAAAATGCGGTTAAAAAGATCAGTAAGCATGAGCACACCACGAGAGCCTAACGATTTCCACGCTTCGATCGGAATATCGTCAGGTCCCACCGCCTTGCCGTTCTTCATGCGTCGAAGACAATTCCGAGTTTCATCAAGAGTTATTGGAGCAATAAGTCCCAGGTTAGGAGGTGGTTCAGACGGAATACTACCCGGGTGCTGAGTATTCAGCAGCTCCAAGAAGTAACTTCTCCACCTCTCCTTCACAGAAGCATGACTACAAAGCAGCTTGCCCTGGGAATCTCTGACGCAAAGACATTTTGTGATATCTTGCGTCGCTTTATCCCGAGCACGTGCCAATTTGTAGATGAGCTTCTGCCCCTCCACAGTTTCAAGTTTATCATATAGAGGTAATAAACTTTCACTGCGGGCTCTGGCTACAGCTCTTTTGCTGGCACGTTTCGCTGCTATGTACTCCAGTCTGTCTTCAGGAGAGTTGGAACGCTGCCACTCCTTAAATGCAGTCTTTTTATCATGAATCACCTCTTGTACCTTGTCATTCCACCACCATGTCTCCCTGTCCATAATACGTCCTCCCTTAGAAACGCCAAGAACATGTTTACCAGCTGTAATAATTGCTGACTGAGCTCGATCCCAAGCATCCTGAGCAGTTTCGGTGTTAGTTATCTATATTTACTATATCTTTATTATGTGATATGTCAAGTGATGTTTTTCATTCTTTGTGATCAAACCAATCTTCCAGTAGTGACATTGTCATTCATATCAATGCACAAAGTATTCCGGCTTCATTTTGCTGAAATGCTTGTATCTTTTGAGTACCGCAATATTCATGACATCCTTACCTCTGAATCATGGCTTAAGCCATGTTTACTTTTTACTAGCTACTCATTACCAGGTTTTCGGTTGATTCGCAATGATCGCATTGGAAAAGGTGGGGGTGGAGTGGCGATCTACCTACGATCTCATATTTACTTTATTATTGTCAGCTCGTCTGCTCAACCTCCTCCTGTTGATTTGACTGAACATCTTTTAATCGAAATACTCATGTTTCACTCGAAAATTCCTTAAGGCGAGTTCTATACTTCTTCTCCTTTAAATAATTATTTTACATGTTTAGAAAACCTATTAGAAAAAGTGCTACTTTCATACAGTCAGTTTTTCAACGCTTTTCATTTCAACGCTTGTTTATTAAAAAATAACATATACAGTTAAAAACTAGCAGCAATTACAGAATCTAGTAACTTGCATATACATCCCCTTTCTGCTACCCACGTTTCTTCTGGCTCTCTCGCTTCTAGACCTGATCATGGTACGGATGGATCCTCTACGGATTTTGTTTCAAAGCATGGACCATTTCGTGCTGATGCTCCTTGATCCTTTCACGATCTTATCTGCCCCTCTTACAAAATTCGTCCTCCTAAATTTAAGTCAAGAATACTTCTGTTACGTAATTTCGGTGGAATGGATAGAGATTGTCTATGTGACGATGCTAACAAAATCGACTGGAGTCCAGTAATTTTAGCAGACACAGTTGATAGTAAAGTTGAATTCTTTAATTCTCTCTTGGAGCAACTATACGATATGCATGCTCCCATTAAACCAGTTAAGGTTAAGCGTTTCTCTGCGCCATGGATTAATTTGGAATTAATAAAATCACTAATGCATAAAAAAATGTAGCAAAGCATAATTTTAAGCTCAATAACAGTTTTTTTTATATATGATAAGAAGGCAAACGAGCAAACGACCATAAACATCCACAGCCTGAGAGTGTGTGGATGCGCCAACCTTAATGTTGGAGAAGATTACTGTACACACGACGTTTGAAAATCCCTAAATTATATTGCTCAGGGAAAATCTCAGGAGGTAAATCATTCCATAGCTTGCATATACGCGGAAAAAAAGATCTAGACGCACGCACGTTGGATGAAAAAAATGCATCCAAATGGTGGTGGTGGTTAAGGGGGTTAAATTGAACAAGGTTACGTCCACCCCACTCCGAGACCAAAGAGTTCCAAGGAGGACTCAATATTGGACACAAGTTGTATTCTCCATGTCTCCACCTCGGTTGTGGCGACACAGCCTCCCAAACCAGGATAAATGTGGGTTCGGGTCCCCTACAAACCACCGGGTGGCCAGCGTTGCACCATTTCATCGGGTCTCCCTGGACCCCACGTTAACGTAACATGATCAACCAGTCGAAACGGGCACCTACCAATGCGGGACCAGGGACCTCTCAAAATCACTACGTCGCAAGGAATAAGGTAAGGTGGGAGTAAGGTAAACAAAAGCTGGCCTACATATCATAAAACCGGAGCACATCATCAGATATTTGGCGGTTCGTTTCTGACATGATAGTAGTAGCGAGACAGTCGGGCCCAGACAGGAGGAGCCAGAGGACGAGCCCTCAAACACCAAAAAATTACTGGGACACATGTACGCTTGTACACATGTACACATGTACGCATGTACGCATGTACGCAGGCGATACGACGACAGTTGCAGGCACGTCTTTTCAAGACGATCAAATAGAAAGTCTGCTAAAGATAACGAAACGGCTTTTCACCATCTGCCATGAACGTACTTTGGGCTTCGTCGGACACATCATATGATCGCCAAAACAAGGGCAAGAAAAAATAATTTTGAGTTGTGGATATGCATGCCCATCGCAGGGCACCAACAAGATCGTCAGACGCTATCAAGAGTGCGGAAGGCGGTAACCTGTATCGAGCAGTCCACTCTACTTACAACCGCTCTGAATGGAGATCGCGATCCTCAGCGTTGAGGGAACGAGGAAGAAGATATTCTTTATTATTTTCACTTAATATGAATTTTAAGATTGTTATGTTCATTTTAAATTAAATGGTACTTATATAAATAGCTCGCAAGGATGATACTTCTATAAATGTGTAATGTCGATAAGTTGAAAACAATGTATATACAAAAATATAAATATATGTACCTGTACTAAAAAAAAGGTATTGTATTAGACGATATATGTATGATATAAATGTTATATCTGTGATGATTGTATGGTGTATTTGTGTCGCGAAGAGACTCGCGGTTAGCAGGAAGGCTGAGCTGTTAGCATAATTTGCTCATAATTATAATATACTGAATGTTATTTCAGTTAAACGGCATTTATAGATGGTGTTGATGAATTAAGTACAGTTATTGGCCTGAATATTTGCCATTAATGAAAAGAGGGCGCTGCGTCTTTTCCGGTTAGATATGAATATAACCGCAAAAGACACAGCACTCGGGATCCGACCAGATTTTGTAAAGCCCGTACTGAGCGGACGTGTTTTGGACGCACAGCTTCTGCCTCTGTGCGGAGCATGCCCTCTGTCCAATCGACAGCGACCGCGCTCGCCAGCGCGACCCAGAGAATGCAGAGAGTTCCAGCCAATTTGCTGGAGCCTCACTGACCAGATCAGCCTTCGGGGGAATAAGTCACTCATCCAGGGCACGCGATGTTACCGCGTGTCCCCCGGGTGAACCTGGCCCCTCGCCGGCGTCGTCTGCCCCCGCGGGCCCCTCCTCACGTACTGACACCCCCGCACTTACCCCGTCTTCAAGACCTGCGGTTAGGGAAGTTGTGCGCCCATTGAGATCCCCGTCTGCCCCGTCTCGCCTGGAGTTGTCGCCAAGGTCCCGTCTGCACTCGGACATGATCGTGCTGGCCGAGCTGCAGCAGCGGGCAGCAGCCCTGTCCCAGTCGCTACTGGAACATATTTCAATGTTCCTGAACGACAGGTACAGGCAACTCGGCGACACCGGCACTGCCCAGGCTGACGCGGACATGGTAATCCCACCTCCTCAGGCTACTGCCATTCGCCGACGCAGGCCCTCTTCGGACGAGGACCCCAGTTCCTCTACCAACAGGCACTGCGCACAGGCGCGCCCCGTCGCGCCGGTTGCTTCACGCGACCCCCGTTTACGGAACAGGGACGCCCCGACTCCGGTCCATGCCGCTGGAACTGCCGTCGTCCCTCTCCGGTGATGACCACCGCCACCATCACCACCACCACCAATCCTACGGTGGCAGCTACCACAGCCCCCACGCTTGCGGATGCACTAAGGGCAGCCGGCCCGAGTACTACAATAGTGCCATTAATTGCTCAACATTTAAATAAAATAAAATAAATAAATAAAATAAGCCTTTATTGCTGTAACTTATATAACATGCATCATTAAATTGTAAGTATATAAAGTAAGTATGTAAAATATCTCAAGTTTTGTTAGTTGTATTATTAACTATTTTTCCTTTTACAGCTTGTCCTTCGACAAAGGCCTCCTCTAAAGCCTCCTCTAAAGCTTTCCATTTCGTTCTTTGTTTTGCAACACTTATCCATTGCGGGCCAGCAACTTTTTTGATATCATCTTCCTAGCGTTTATATTGTTTTCCTTGACTTCTTTTGCTGTCACGTGGGTACCACTCTGTTACTATTCTGGTCCACTTCTCTTTTTCTTCCCTTAGCATGTGCCCTGTCCATCTCCATTTCAGATGTTTATAGACCGTATATATATTTTTAAATTTAGTTTTACTTTTTATATTTTGTAGTCTTACTTTGTCTCTTCGTTTGACTCCAAGAATGCTTCTTTCCATTCCGTTTTGACAAACTTGTAGTTGTTTAAGTTTCAGTTCAGTAAGCGCCCATGTTTGGCATCCGTACGATAAGCATGGGAGGATACAGGTGTTGTATACTTTTCTTTTCTCTTTCATGGGCATATCATTGTTTTTCATAACCTCGATCAGGGACCAAAAACGTTTCCAGCTGTTTGATGTTCTTCTATCTATTTCTTTTTGCATTGTGTCTTCTCTTGATATTAGTTGGCCCAAATATATGTACTCAATAATATACTCTATTTGACCACCATCCACCACATTATATCTTTTTTGATACAGTTTTTGAAGTATTCATTGATAGACCGACCTTGGCACTTTCCTTTGATAGTTGATGTAGCATGTTTTGCAAATGATCTGGATTCTCAGAAAAGATGACAATGTCGTCAGCAAAACGTAGATGGTTAAGTTTCTCACCATTGATGTTGAGTCCATATTTATCCCAGTTTAGGTTTCTAAAGATTTCTAGAACCACAGAGAATAGTTTCGGCGAGATGGGATCCCCTTGTCTGATACCCCTTTCAATAGGAAAAACTTCTCCTGTTCTTTCCAGTTTGACTTGTGCCGTACTTTTAGAGTAAATATTCATAAGCATAAATATTCTTTATTGTACTAAAAAAAAAACATAAGAGTAACAACATTAAAAAAAGAAAAAGTAGTACACAAAGGTGGACTTATCCCTATAAGAGATCTCTTCCAGCCAACCTATGGTAGTGGATGAGTTTTTGAAGACGCTCTAGCTTGTTTAATAGCTCCTCGGTCACATCTAAATAGCAAACGTCGGCGTAGTCAAGAATTGGCAGGAGAAGAGATTGCGCAAGCATAATTTTGGTTTTGTGAGGGAGGAGATATTGGAGACGCTTGAGAGAATGGAAAGAGAAATGCATGCGTTTGCTAATATCATTAATGTGTGAAGTCCAAGACTTATTACTGTCAAAAATAAGGCCTAAATTTTTTATGTTTTTACAGTATTTAATTTCAACTCCCGAATACAAAATTTTCGGCGTTGAGTTCCAACTGATTCTACCTCTAATCTTGTTAGTACCAATAATAAGAGTTTGCGATTTTTTAGGGTTAACTAATAAGTCAAATGATTCAGCCCAAAACTGAATAGCAATAAGATCCTTGTTTAGAGTTTCGATAGCCTTGGGTAATTCATTCAAATTACAATGTTTATATAACTGCAGGTCATCTGCATACAAATGGTAGGGAGAAGAAATTACTTTTGATATGTTATTAATAAAAATAGAAAAAAGAAGTGGAGAGAGAACGCCGCCTTGAGGTACGCCAGCAGTGATATTCAGTCCTCAGTGATATTCAGCAACGCAGTAACTGTACTGTGGTAGGGACAGAAGCCAGATTGATAAGGACATAAGAAATTGTTAGAGGAGAGAAAACCATGAAGTTGATTTTTTACGAAGGATTCAAGGACTTTGGATAGGAGGGGAAGAACAGATATAGGACGATATTCAGCAACGGTAGTGGGGTTGGAAGTTTTAGGTAAGGGAACGACATACGCATTCTTCTACTGAGCCGGAAAAACATTACTTGTCAGTGAAAAATTTATTATGTGGGTGACCACTGGTGTAATGCTTTCCAACACGGGTAGAATCATGTCGAGACTGAGATAGTCACTTCCAATGGCTTTAGAGGAAATAGATTTGATACACTTCCTGACATCATCTTCAGAAACAGTTTTGAAAGAAAAGGGAGTTGAGTCTGGTAGGACAGTTTGTGACAAAATCGTTCGAGTTTCAGATTTAATTTGGGGGCTTATATTTAAAGGTGAAAATGTAAAAAAATAATTTAATTCATGAAGATTTATATTTACGGAATGAGTATCATTGAAATTACCTACCCCTAATGACTCTAAGAATCTCCAAACTTGTGCTTGACTGAGATTCTGGATAGTGCTATGAATATAACGACGTTTTGCATCCCTACACATTCTATTGCAAATGTTACGCAGTTTTTTGTAGGCCGCGAAGTTATCTTGGCAAGGATTTTTTTTGTTTTTAGCTTTGGCTCTGTCATGCTTATACATAGTTCGTCTAATAACAGGTTAACCAGGGAGCGGGTGCATGCTTCATGCGAACTGGTCTTACAGGAGCGTGTTTGTCATAAATGCAAATCAGTTTAGTAGTTAAAGAGTCCACCATCCTGTCAATATTATTAAATGACATTGTGGATGACCAGTCGATGTTACTCACATCCTCCCTCAAGCGTTCCAAGTCCATATGCTTAAAGTTGCTGAAGCTGAAGAAATGTTTTGTCTCTAACCTTAAGAGGGCAAAGTTTATATGAAAGATATATTAAATCGTGAAAAGAAAATGGCGCAGTCATTTGTCCATGAGAAAGTACAAGATTAGGATTAGAGACAGCCATGAGATCAATGAGAGAAGGCCTGCAGTTAGGAAAATGATGGGTGGGATAAGTCATTGAAAGCAAATGCAAGTTGTAAGACATACAATGCTTTTAACAAATCCGATCTAGCAACATCCTTTAACAGACATGTATTTAAATCGCCCATACAGATGACATGCTCATAATGTGGTGATAGATATTCCAGGACACTTTCCAAAGTAGAAAAATAATTAATTTTGTCATTCGGGGAATACAAAACCCCCAAAAGGATTTTTTTACGATGTAACGTTAATTCTAGAAAAAGATATTCAAGCGTTCCTAAAGAATCATTAAGAGAACATTTAATTATGCCGGCAGGTATATTGTTGCGAAGGTATATACAAACACCTCCACCACCTTGCAGAGTGCGATCGTTGCGAAATAGCTGGTATCCTGGAATAGAGTAGCTAACAGACGAAAGAGAAGGCTTAAACCAAGTCTCGGATATGAGTATACAATCAACTACGCCGGAGCCAAAAGATGCGAGAAGATCAGTAAAATGAGCTGGTACACTCTGAGCGTTGATATGCACTAAGGAAAGAGATTTAGACGGATTGATAAATATTTTTGACAGTTTATCTTCAAGAGGTTCTGAATCTGAAAGTGATGAATCATTACTAGTAGCACTGTTATAATCGCTGGAAGAGCAGGAAAAGGATTCATCATTTAAATACATAATATAGAGCAATGCATAAATAATACACAAATAAATAAAATATAAACTACTAGAATAAAAATAATATAATTTAAAAAAATAATAACAAACTATATAATAAATGTAAAATTTAAATAAACTTTATAATATATAAAAAGTATTAATAATAAAAAAATAATTAAATAAGATTCTCGTGCATGTTGAATACAAGATAAATTACACAAATAAAATTAATTTACAATTTTGAACATATACTGTTAAAAAAATACAAACGCAAAACGGAACGTAAAACAACCAAAGAAAAAAGCTAACAATATTATAATCTGTACGATAAATGACGAACGTAAACACATTATTGTGAACATACTGTGTCATGATTAATATGTTAAACAAAAAAAAAATGTACAAATTTAAACATTGCAAAGGAAAAAACAAAAAACACAAAAAAAATAAGAATTGTAAATGTACTATACAGAAGTTAAACAAAACATAAACAGTAAAATATGCAACTATCATCTTATAATATGCCAGCCGACCAAGTTAAGATGGTATAAACAATATAAATTAGTGGTCAACAGATTTCATAACAGAACATTCCTGTATTAATTGTTTAAGTTCTGGCATGGGTGAAATTTTAATTTTAGATTTGTTCTGAAGTAATATAATAATTACGCCATCAACTGTCCAGCATTTTTTTATACCAAAATGTTTACGTGCCGCTATGAAAACCTCTTGACGCGATCCAGTCAAAAATTCAGAAATAGTTATTGTAGTGCCCTTTAACGTCGTTTAGGCCTTCCTAACATTAGAGCGGAGTTGCACGGAAGAAAATCTGATGAGGATAGGTCTGGAAGAGTTCTTCTTAGCACCCAATCTATGTCAAGATTCAATTGATGTGGGCAACTTATCTGACAACTTCATCTGGTTGGTTAATATGCCGGTTATCTTTTGAAGCACTATCTCGTCCTTGTCCTCTTCAACTCCATGAATTAGATGAACCTTTCTTCTAGACAGTGTCTCCAGGCGGTCCATGCCAAGCACAACAAGTTCAACCTGTGACTTTAGTAGACCAAGAGTTTTCCACACAACAGACTTAAAAGTATAAAATTCTGCTGTTAGGGTTTTAACAGTTGGCGTAGATCCAGACTGTGAGAGGTTTTTCTCAAACTAGCTCATTCTTGAGGAAAACATAGATGACAGTTCTTCCATACCCTTTAGAAGTTGGTTCACTGGTGTTTCCATTTTTATATTGGTTATTATTTGTTGAAAGTGTGTTAGAAAGTTTATGTAAGATTTAGCACATATGTACAATTAATTACTTTTTATTTATAAAAATAATATAGAGCAAACAAAAACGTGTCTATTCACTCTGATATCTACCCTCACTCTGATATATAGTATTCTTTATTGCAATCAATATAAGTTGAATTACATACATAATAAAATATAGTTCCAAACGGTGGACTTATCTCTAGAAGAGATTTCTTCCAGCCAACCTGTGAAAGTGGGTGAAAGCAGTAAGAAGCGAGATGACTCTTAAAATGCAATATAAAGATAAAAAATTTACGTAATTACATTAAACTAAAAATAACTTTAAAAAAATCCTATATATAAAGCATAAAAGATATACGAGATATACATACATACCAGTAATAATGTTAAATAAACATATACTTATACAAATACATATAAATACATACATACGCTATAAAATATATAAAATTTCAACACAAAAAACCAAATAAACACATAAAAATATAATATAAATAAAACATAGATAAGTTAAATAATTTTCAGATACTATTAAGTTCGTTGATGAGATGTTTTTTCAGTTGCGACTTAAAAGACAAGATTGATTGGCTCTCTTGAATAGCTTTAGGGAGTTTATTCCAAAGGAGTGGAGCCTGTACAGAAAAGGAATTTTGAAGGAATTTGGTATTGCTCTTTGGAATGTCTAGCATTGGTAAAACAAAAGACCTCCTCGAGCGTGTAGGAGAGGGAAGGATTTTAAAACGGGAACGTAGATAAGGAGGGAAGTTTTGGTAGTTGACTATTTTGAAGAGCAAAGAAAGGATATGCATATCACGGCGAAAACGAATAGGGAGCCAATTAAGCTGATGCTCGAAAATGGGATACATGGTCGTACTTCCGAAGACCGTAAACAAAGCGTATAGCGAGTTTTTGAAGACGCTCTAATTTGTTAATTTGCTCCTGAGTCACATCCAAATAGCACACATCGGCATAGTCAAGTATTGGTAGGAGGAGACATTGCGCTAGCATTATTTTTGTTTTATGAGGAAGGAAGTATTGGAGACGCTTAAGAGAACGATAAGAGAAATGCATACGTTTACTAAGTTCACTAATGTGGGGTGTCCAAGACAAATTGCAGTCAAAAATTAGACCCAAATTCTTCACTTTATCATAATATGGAATTGAATTCCAGAATACATAATCGTAGGTACTGAATTCCAATTGATTTTACTTGCAAGTCGGCTACTACCGATTATTATTGCTTGCGATTTTTTCGGGTTAACTGACAGTCCAAAAGATTCAGCCCAACATTCGATAGCAGCTAGATCATTATTTAAGATATTTATGGTGTCGGATAAATCGTTTATATATCCATGTTGGTATAGCTGCAAATCATCTGCATACAGATGGTAAGGAGAAGAAATGACTTTGGAAATATTGTTTATAAAAATAGAAAACAGCAGAGGAGAAAGAATGCCGCCTTGTGGAACGCCAGCAGTGAGATCTAGCCACGATGACGTATAATCATTAACTTTCACACACTGTTGGCGTCCGAAGAGATAAGAGTGAAACCAGTTTATAACAGTTGAAGAAATGTTTACTGCACGAAGAGAAGCAAGAAGTATGTCGAAATCAACAGAGTTAAACGCATTGCTGAAATCCAGTAGTACAATTGCGGTGAGCTTGGTGTTATCCATGGCACAACGAATATCCTCCGTAATATTCAGCAGTGCACTAACTGTGCTGTGGAATGGACGGAAACCGGACTGGAAAGGACATAGAAGATTGTTTGAGGAGAGAAAGGAATACAGTTGGTTATAAACAATGGATTCAAGAACTTTGGATAAAATAGGCAAAATGGAGATAGGACGATAGTCAGAGACTAAGCCGGGATTTGACGTTTTAGGCAGCGGAACGACATGAGCATTCTTCCACTGTGAAGGAAAGACATTGCGTGACAGTGAGAAATTTATAATGTGGGTAAGCACTGGTGCAATGTTGTCCAACACGGGAAGAATCATCTCAAGGCTGAGATTGTCACTTCCGATGGCTTTAGTGGAGATGGAGTGAACATACTTCTTGACTTCATCTTCTGTTACAGAGTTAAATGAAAATGGAACAGTGTCAGGAGGTCAGATATTGATGTATTTAGTCTCAACTGCCTGAATTTCTAGTGCTCTCCAGATACTGTTGTGGTCCAGTGAGTCAAAAGCTTTATTAAAATCCACAAACCCTATGTAGTAGAATTGTTGTATTCTTTATACTTTTGAAGGACTTGTACATGTATGTGGTCAATTGTGGAAAACTTACTCCGAAAACCAGCCTGTTCTTTGGGTTGATTCTCATCTAGTGTGACCGCTATTCTTGATAGTATTATTTTTGAAAATATCTTGTAGATGTTTGACATAAGACTTATAGGGATGTAGTTACTCATGTCTCCTTTATCTCCTTTATCTCCTTTTATGTAACAATACTATGGTTGATTTGGTCCAGTCGTCAGGGATAAAATCAGTAAGATTTCATAGAATATATCTGTCAGTATTGGGGCTAGAACTGAGACTGTACATCTTAGTAACTCGTTAGATATTTGGTCGGGACCCGGCGCTTTTTCTAGTTTTTGTGTGTCAATGGCCTTTATAGTTTCTATCTCTAGTATTCGTGGTACAGGCAGAGTTTCCGTTGCTTGCTGATGATTTTCTACTGGTGAATTTTTTTGTTTTTGGTATAGCATTCTAGAAGAACTGCTCTGAACTTGCTCGTAGAACTTCCATGCTTGGTTTTAAGGTTGGGCATCCATATTTTTTTTGTTTAATTCTTTTAGAGCCTTGTTTATTGCCCCGTTTTTTGCAATAAACTTCTTTAAAGTTGTCTGCCTTTTTCTCTTTCTGTCCTTTCTTAAGTGTTCGTTAATCTTTTTACTTATTTCAGATATCTGGACATGTGCTTGTTTACTTTTACTATCTTTTTGTATAAGTCGCTTTCTCTCATTAATCAGTCCCCGTGTTTCTAAGGATAATATATTTTCTATTTGATCATTCACTTTCTTGACTTCTTTTTTTAATGTTTTTATTAATTGTCATATTATTTCTGAATCGGATATGAGTTTCGGTCTGGGTTTCTGTATATTGCCTTACTGAGGTTATCAAGAAGTGCATCTTGGTCTCCAGTAGGCATAATGGCAGTTTTGTGCATGTTGTGTTGAAAGTGTCTAGGTTTTTGTACTATTCCAGACATGGATGTTCGAATCATTCTGTGATCTGTGTAGAAGTTGAGCTGGTTTATAACAGAAAGGTTACTAAATAGTTTACGGTTATTGGTCATAATATAGTCGATTTCATTTTTGGTCTGGCCGTCGGGTGATCTCCAAGTCCATTTTTTTGATTTCTTTTTCTTAAAGAAACTGTTTAGTATGCTCAGTTTATTTTCCAGTGCAAATGCAACTAATCTTTTTCCGTTTTTACTTCTTTCGCCGTATCCGTGTTTTCCCTTTTCCACATCCCCCTATTTGACCATTAAGATCTCCCATCACAATTAGGTTTTTATATGAATCTTGTACTGCTAATTGTAGGTCCTGATAAAATTTGTCTATTTTTATGTTGTCTTCCTTTTTTCTCTGTTCAGTTGGAGCATATGCTTGGATAATGGTCCATAATTCCTCTTTATTTTTATAAAAAGGGAGTTTGATGTTAAGAAGTGCTATTCTTTCATTGATTCCTTTTATTTCTTCAATTCTATTTGATAGTAATCAAATAAAATTAATGATTAATCAAATAAAATTAATAAATGATATATATATATATATATATCTATATATATATATATATATAATATATATATATATATATATATATATATATATATATATATATATATATATATAATCTATATATATATATATATCTAATATATATATATATATATATATCTATATATATATATATATATATATCTATATATATATATATATATATATATATATAATCTTAATATATATATGCAAACAATAATTAATATGAAGCAAAAAACCTTTTTTCCTTCAATTTCTGACCTAATTCAGATTATAGCAAGAGCACAATATATCCATACTTCATATAACTAACCATAACTTACTAACCAGCAACTTCCTATATAAATCAAATTTAAATAAACTTCGTATGACAGATAAGGACAGATAAGTACCATGCTTACTAAGATGCGTTCCCAAGTCTGTCTGGCACTGCTCCTGCTCTGCTCCTGCTCTGGCGTCAACAAGTTCCTATGAATTTACTAAAGTGTCGCAATTAGTGCGGATATGCCTTTGTATATTGGCAACTGTCCTGTATGTATTTATTGATGAGGAAGCCAGTTTTTTTTAAAGATGTACATGGATTGTATTTATGGGTTATATAGCTGAAATCTTCTAAACTGAAGAGCTTCTTTTATGTAAACTTCTAACATAAAAACAATGATAAAAGAGAGGAGAAGAGCGTTCAAAAAGGATTGGTGGTAGACGAGCGAAGTTAGCAGAATGTAAAGTCTCCCTCATTATTTCTAATCTAAGGATAAACTTCTACAATAAGATCCAACCCACTACACTCAAACAGATCTAATAATTGTCTAATGAGCCTTAAAGGTTATCAATGCATTTGTATGGAAAAAAATAGTGTACAACACTAACATAATGTTCCTCTTGTTACGTTCCCACACTGCCCGGGGATCGCTTAGCTAGATTTCGCGTAACTTGTTTACTGCATTCCATCAAATCTAAGAATTGTAACAGTAAGAAATGTAAAACGTAAAGTCATTTTTCATCCATTGTTTTAGTTCATGTTAGTTTTTATATTAAAATAATTATTCACTCTTGTTTTCTAACATTGAGCAAGTAGTCACTATTTTAGTTAATAATTTAAATTGTAATTTTTAATAAAATATTTTAAAGATTTGGTTTTTTTTTGGATCCTACGCTGCCACCCTACTTAATTCTCTGACATTTGTATTATTTAACTATAAATAACAAGTCTCTACTCTAATCTCAATCTCTACTACTTCGAACTGAAAATATTTTATGCTGGATAGGCTATGAGCTATTTCCTTTTTACTTCCGTTTACTAAGGCAGTGAGCGTATATCATATGAAAAGCTGGCCTGTTGCAGTTTTTGTGCTTACATGGAACTCATGATACGAATTACTCTAGAGGACTGGACAAAGTGGTTATTCGCCTCTTATATTCAGCACATGGCAGAACTATTCCAGAAGATGGAATATGCCAGCTTTTTATTCGGATTAAAGGTCAATCGTAGAAACATAAACATTTTGACTGTGGCGCTCACCAACAATAGCTCGCTAAAAACCACTCATATAACAAACTTTGAAATAGTCCTACATCATAACCTTTCGTACATTAATGAAGAAGAAAAAAAAACAGCACTAAGACTACTAAGACCCGATTGGTTCGAACTGTTATTTTCCCAATATTCCTTTTATGACAACCTGCATTCTGGAGTTTTTGGCCACATCTTCAGGAATGGAAATGACTCCATTGAACAGTTCATGGTGCCAAGTAAAGTACCAAGACGCACGGTAGATCTCCCATGAAAACGAAATTGTGGCTAGAATAATAAAAGAACGCAACTCCATTATAACCATGACAGTTCCGCCAAGATGACAAAGAAGAGGTAGATAATTTATATACATTTATTGATGTACCCACCATACTCGCAATCAGAGCCAACTCGCGGGCACTTAAAATGTGTCTTATGTCATACACACCTCTTAATTAATTTCATTCCAACATTCGAGAGAAGCCCCAGCTTAAAGCTAGTTAAAAGCTATTTATTACCGATAAATAAATTGGAAAATCAATTTAGCAATGAATTAGATACAACTACAGACAACCCCTTTGTGTTCCATCTAAGTGTAAACTGGCAATATGAAACATCGATATTTGTTAAAGAGTATTGTAGTTTGTGTAGTATTTGTGTAATCGATTATCGAAGTTACTTGAATTTGTGAAGTCAATCGAAAATTAGTGGTAGTGACATCTGTAGCGATAACTATACATCTGTAACTATACATCTGTAACTATACATCCGTAACTATACATCTGTAACTATACATCTGTAACTATACATCTGTAACTATACATCTGTAACGATAGCGGGTTCACCTACGAGTATTCTTCTATATATGAGGAGATATATCATTATACGAAGAAACTTCTGCTTTCTTTACTGACATTTGCTAAATAAACTATATTTTTAACTGTAAACAAATCTAGAGTAGTAATAAAAGCCACTTCTTCGTCAGTGTAAGAATGTCCGTTGTACCAAGAAGTCTCCAAAATTTTTAATATTCTTTCTACCAGCGCAAGTCTATCTTTCAATTTTTTATCGTGAGCTTTGCCTCTTGCATCTTTTATCAATTTTTTATGATGCTTAGTAAGTGTTTCCAAATCTTTTTTTTCTTAATTCGTCGTAAACAACTGAAATGTCCCGAAGTGGTTCGACCGAATCATCAACATGCAAAATGTCAGTGCTCTCCAAAACATCTAAGAGCATGAAAAATGAGTGACATTCAAACATGCTTTAACAACTTTATGAGGGCGGCATATTTATACTAAATTGTCACATCTTACATCGTCTATTTCTACTTTACCAGATGAAGGATCTATTGTACAAAAAGGGTAATTTTCTGCGGGTATAGAATTTTTTATAATTTTATTAGCTTGGAAATAAAATGGAGTTTCAAATGGGAAAATGGAGTAAGCTAAATCGGAAGGCAGACCCTGACAAACGAAGCCGGGACTAATGCCAAGAAGAAGAAAAAGAAGAAGAAGTGGTCCTTACCTATGATTTATTATACAATTAGAATATTTTTATTTGGTGTATATTATCTTTCATTTGAATGTATGTATTGTAACAATTGTAGGTTGGTCTCATAAATAAATAAATAAGAAACAGTTGCCTTGTATGTCTAAATGCCAAGCAGGAAATGTCAATAAAGCTTGCTGCCAATTTTCATATCTCAAGGTCAACGGAAAGTACCCTCGAAAGTAGGTCTCGAATACGCGGCATTGTAGTATCATCTCATAGCAGGTTTTACCTTTATATGACTATTCGTATGATTTTTTTATTTGAAACTAATGATCTACATTAGCATTAGGCAAGACAAGTAATGAAAAATAAATACATTTTATGTTAAAAAAATTTCACTCTTTTATTGGACTCTTATTAACTAGCTTAACATTTTTATTTTTCAAGCCTTGTTATCATATTTATACCCCTAACCCTACACAGAGTCTCAATACATACACACAAGCTTAAGCGTAAGTTTTGATTACTTACAGGTGAATTGGCATCCCGCTATCAGAGCTCCTACATTCAAGACGAGGAGGTCCTCAACTCGATGTGTAGTACAGTAGCTGAGGATAACAAAAATGTCAACCGTTAGCATTTCTATTAATAAAACTACCTGTTTTCGTGTTTTACAACAGACTGACTATTTATTGGTTCCTTTATCCAATACACAGATAAACAATAATACAGATAACAAATGACATATTTTGATATTAGTTCAATACCCCCACTATATCAAAATAAAACTTATAAACATTACTTCTGTTGCACTCCCATTACATTTACAAATTTATGATGTTTTACGTGGCTTAAAGCTTTAGTAAGTATATCTGCAGGCATATGAGTCGTTTCCAAATACTCAATCTTAACAATATTATTATTTATACATTCTCGACCAAAATGATATCTAATGTCAATATGCTTTGACCTATTATGAAAAACAGGATTATACAACAATTTATGAGCACTTTGGTTATCATTAAATATTACAATACACTAAAAACAACCAGTTATTTCCTTATTGAAATTTCTTATATAAATAGCCTCTTTACAGCATTCAGATATACCTACATACTCTGCCTCAGTACTTAACAATGCAACATTCTTTTGCTTTTTACTACCCCAAGATATAACACCATCCGAGAGAATTAAACAGTACCCTGTGCAGGATTTTCTATCTAATATGTCATTACCCCAGTCTGAATCTACATAGCTTACTGTTCCCTTGTTAATATTATCATCTGTTCCACAATATTTAATACAATAATTTTTTCTTCCTTTAAGATACTTAAGTATACGCTTAGCATGAATCCAGTGTTCTTTGCTATAGCAATTATTAAATTGGCTCAAATAGCCAACTGCATATGCAATATCAGGACGGGTTAGTATTGCTAGATACATTAAACAGCCAATCAATTGCTGATAAGGTAAACTTTTATCACAACTTTTATCCTTTTATTGGGGTTTCTACAGTTTTACAATTAACTAAATTAAATTTTAATAACAACTGATCAATATAATTACTTTGATCCAAGGTTATAATTCTATTTTTCTTATCATAACAAACTGACATACCAAGACACTGCTTTATTTCCCCTAAATCTTTAAGTTTAAACTAAGATGCTAATAGAGATTTTAAATTATCAGTTTCCTTACTATTGTTTGAAAAAACAAAAGTCATCAACATACAGTGCAATAACAGTAATATTTTTACCTTCATTCTTTAAATACAAACAAGGCTCATATTTTGACTTTGAAAAACCATTATCAATTAAACAAGTATTTACTTTATCATACCACATTCTTGATGACTGCCGTAACCCATATATGGCTTTCTTTAGTCTTAAAACTTTACCAGAATCTGAATTATTACATTTTATTTTATAAATTCATTTATTATATATTTATTTATTTTATATATTTTAAATTTTATAAATTTCCCTTAAGGCTGCCATTCAAGAATGCTGTAACTACATCTAAATGTACTATGTCTAGTCCAAGTTTCACTGACAAAGCAAATAACAATCTTAGTGTACTATGTTTTACAACTGGTGAAAATGTCTCATTATAGTCCACACCAAAATGCTGGGTAAAACCTTTAGCCACTAATCTCGCATGAAAACGCACTTTATTATCACACTCAACCTTTTTTCTAAGTACCCACTTACACTGCACAATAGTAGAGTTATTAGGAACGTCTACTACCTCCCAAGCATCATTGTCCTCGAAACTTTTTAATTCTTCCTGTACTGCCTGTAACCAATGATTTCTCTCAGGTCCCTCTAGTGCATCTTTAAGTGTTGGGTCAGTTACACAGGCTACATTGTTCTCTGTGTAGCAGATACCGCCAAAGCCATAGCCTGTTTGGTGCATGTTTTACTCTTACAGGTCTATCACGTAATTCAGGTACATAGTCTGAATCTGAAAGGCTGCTCACTGTTTCGTCTATCACTGTTGAGCTTGTGGTATCCCCCACTGAATCCTGTTGAGTCTGATCTTCTGATACATTCTCTTTGGTTAGACATTCTATTTTACTATCTGCAGATGCAACATCTATCATGACTGATTGCTTTTCCATGATTATGACATCTCTGCTAGTAAATATTTTCCTTTTAATTAAGCAATCACTGTTCACATGACCTAATCTGCGATGCCAAGTAAGACCTGTTGTTGTAACTGCTGCAACAAGCATCTCTTTCATATTTAATTTATACACTCCATTTGTCAAAGAAGCAGTAGCAACTAAATCACCACTATTGTTGTAGATGTAACAATTATTCTGTGTAAAATTTACCTTGTTGCCTTTCTGTATTAACTTGCTTACTGAAATGAGATTCGTTGTCAAATTTGGAACGCAATACACATCTTCAATATTAATATCCACTTCACTGCCTTTGACTAATGTGACTATTTTAACATCGCCGGCACATGTAACTGAAACAGTTTCCTTATTTTTTGTTTTCCTAGTAAATATTTTCCTTTTAATTAAGCAATCACTGTTCACATGACCTAATCTGCGATGCCAAGTAAGACCTGTTGTTATAACTGATGCAACAAGCATCTCTTTCATATTTAATTTATACACTCCATTTGTCAAAGAAGCAGTAGCAACTAAATCACCACTATTGTTGTACTTGTAACAATTATTCTGTGTAAAATTTACCTTGTTGCCTTTCTGTATTAACTTGCTTACTGAAATGAGATTCGTTGTCAAATTTGGAACGCAATACACATCTTCAATATTAATATCCACTTCACTGCCTTTGACTAATGTGACTATTTTAACATCGCCGGCACATGTAACTGAAACAGTTTCCTTACTTGCTACCATTATTTCTTGTTTAACTTTACGATATCTACTGGTGATCCAATCTGGATTAGCGGTTAAATGAACACTAGCACCCGAATCAATGTACCATTCATGTTTATTAAAACTGCCACTTAAAAACACAGCTGAGAATGCATTCGTTTTGCTACTATTATTCACTTTAGTTTTATTTATGTTCGGGCATCGCGTTCGATAGTGTCCAATTTGTTTACATCGGTAGCATCTGACATGAACAGTTTTAATGTTGGCACTACTTGACTTAGAACCGCCATCTTTATTGCCACTCATTTGTTTGTGTTTATGTTGGCTATTAATTTTTGACACAGCAAATGCGCCCTCTTCATAATTACTACTTCCGTTTCCTGGTTCCATATCAAGAAGCTTGCTTTTAATGGCGTCCGTTGTTACTTGGATGCCTGAATGCTCTTTAGCCATTATCATAGGTGAGTATTTTCCAGGCAATCCAGCTAGTAGCAAGGAACCAATCCACTCGTCATTAATTGCAAATCCTGTTCCACAAAGCTTCTGACCCGTTTCACTTATCTGCGTAACGTACGAGGTCATGGAACTGCAACCCTCCAATCGAATGGATATCAAATTCCGTAAAACACTTATTCTTCTAGTAAAACCAGAATCATCAAAGAGCGACTTGAGTTTGTTCCATAGCTCTTTCGTAGTGTTTACATTCTTTATATGAACATATAACGATGAGTCTCTTGTAAGTATTAATTTCGCCTTCGTCTTGGCGTCATCGGCGGCCGATATTTTACATTTCTGCCGCAAACACCCACTCGTCGTAGTTTTCTCTACCACGTAACTTGGGCACACTTACAATATAGTTTGCCGCCATTTTCTAACTGGTGACGAAACACGTAAAACTTTGAAAACTTTTTATTCTGTATGTATACAGAAATTTGCCAAACTAATTTTGCGAAACACGATAATATATCAAACTGTAATTACTTAACGTTATTACTTTCACAACTAAATCAGTCTAACAGGCAAATTCTGGGCTCTGTATGTATACAGAAATTTGCCGAACTAATTTTGCGAAACACGATAATATATCGAACTGTAATTAATTAACGTTATTACTTTCACAACTAAATCAGTCTAACAGGCAAATTCTGGGCTCTGTATGTATACAGAAATTTGCCGAACTAATTTTGCGAAACACGATAATATATCGAACTGTAATTACTTAACGTTATTACTTTCACAACTAAATCAGTCTAACAGGCAAATTCTGGGCTCTGTATGTATACAGAAATTTGCCGAACTAATTTTGCGAAACACGATAATTTATCGAACTGTAATTACTTAACGTTATTACTTTCACAACTAAATCAGTCTAACAGGCAAATTCTGGGCCCATAACCTATTAATAAAACTACCTGTTTTCGTGTTTTACAACAGACTGACTATTTATTGGTTCCTTTATCCAATACACAGATAAACAATAATACAGATAACAAATGACATATTTTGATATTAGTTCAATACTTTCTAAGTAATAATAGATAAAAAAACTAATGTAAAGATAATTGTAACAATTTCTTACGATCAATATTTATTCTATACCAACAGAATATAAATATAAATAAGTATACTTATTATTGAATATACGAAAATAAAATAATGACATCGGAGTTGTGTGTTACGTGTTTGGTGGAATGTCGTATCATTCATAGTGTATGAATAAGCTAAGTTCGTTAAACCAAGATTACTTTGATGAAATATTTAAATTCATCTGCAGCACAAGATTTAATGTAATCGCAATACTGAAATGTCAGTAGATGTTATGACGGGATTTGTGTGATCTGTGTTATGTCAGAAGGACGTCAGGTTATCAAGGTATCAGCCCATAAGACTTCTATGCAACCTGAGCTGAGCCTGACCTTGAAGTCACAGGCTCAGGTGAATATCTAAAGTATCTTCTACTAAAGATTTGTTATTTAAAATTAATTCTGATTTTAAAAATAAATCAGTTATTAAATTTTCTAATTCTTTTTTATGTGTTAATTTTGTTTGTCTTTGACTTTTTATGCTTTATCTACAACATTTTTTTATTTGTTTATCAGAAAAGATTTGGTTTTTTTTTATTTTCATTTTTAATTTCAAATGGACAGTAATTTAATAATTTATCTTTTTTTAATTGTGCAACACCAAAATTATACCAAGTAAATATTTTATAAAATCAGAAAAATCGTTCATAATTTTTTCAAAAATTTAAATCAAATTCTACTGGATTAAAAACGTATTGTGTATTTTTTACTATATCTAATTCTTTTACAACTTTAAAAACTTCTATTATTTTTGAAATTTATATTTAGAAAGGTATACGTTTATTGTAAGTAATGAAATCAATTCTACAATTATTTAATCAATTATAGCTTTTAATAAACAAAACAATACATATTTGTATTACATAAAATGTGAATATTTTTTTGTATATATTTTATTTATTTTAAGTTACTATTTTTATTTATAATGTTTTTGAATAATTTAATTTAATTTTTAAAATTATTAAATAGTTTTATCCATAGATGGCGTTAGGTTGGGTCTGTTCCAAAACAATATATTTGTTGCACATATTTATATACAATTTTATTAACATAAATTAATAACTAAATTACAACGAAGACATAACCGGTTTGTTAATGTTTTTATTAACTATATAAAATAAAAAAATACAATTTTATTTTAATTATTATTTTCTTTCACAAAATAAATTTAATGAGGCACACTTATTTATTTAAAAATTTTGTAACTATCTCTCTCTACAAAGATGACGTTAATATTAATGTAATTAAACAAAAGTACATATTAGGCTACATCTCCATATCTTTACTGATGCATCAAAGCTTTCTAAAGAAAGCTGTGTTGGTGCAGCTTGCTGGATACCTAAATTCAAAATTATCTTACAATTTAAGTGCCCTCCCGAATCATCAGTGTTTACAGGCGAGGCTGTTGCTTTGTTAGAAGCAATCCTGTTCACGCTCTCCCACAACGTAAAACAGACAGTTATATTTACTGACTCTCTTAGCTGCTTAATGGCTATTAAGGGCAACCCGTTTCATGGTAAATTGAGATCTTCAATTGTTTTAAGGATTCGTGAAGAATTATTCTCATGTCATCTAAAGGGTTTGGAGGTCACTCTTGTATGGATTCCAGGTCACTCTGGAATTAGTGGGAATAAATCTGCAGACTCGTGCGCAAAATTAGCGATCCAGTGTGGTACTCTGGATCACTTTTCTAATTCGGCTCAGGATCTGTTGTCTCTTGCAGCCACTCACTTGGACAAGTCTTGGTCTGAATACTGGGACTTATCTAAATCTCACAAGGGTAAATATTATGCATTTCTCCAGCCGGATATACCAAAGCGTCCTTGGTTCTTCTATCAAAGATTTACTGAACGGAGGGTTATATCTACAATTTGTCGCTTACGTCTTGGACATGCATGTACACCTGTGCATCTGGCTAAGATCAGGGTCAGGGACCACTCATTGTGTGAATGTGGCTTGGACGACGGTTCCCTTTCCCATATCCTTTTCTCTTGCCCTAAATTAATCCGTCCCTTATACGATGCCCTTCCTCTCAAAGTCCCCCGTCCCCTTAATGTTCAGTGTTTGTTGATGTTTGTGTTTAGTCCTTTGTGTAAATTTTTATGTAAATATATTAAATATAATAATATTAAAGTATAAGCTAACACTCATGTAAAATATTATTTATTACTAACCTTATATGTTATCTGTTCATATTGTAGATATCTGTTAATTTTGTTATAGGTGAAGGATTTAAACTGGATCTCTTTAAAACATGCATTCTTCTATAGTGTAATATTAGCTCTTTTTTACCGTACACTCTCTTTTGTGTGTTCTCCATTCGACGTGACATTGGCGAAGTGATTTGTGCTCCACTGGCACGCTCGAAACGCCATATATAAAGACAACAACAACAACAACAACATATTAGGCTATCGATATTCTCAAATTCTACTAAACTATATTAAAAGCCTAAATCGTGGATCTTTTTTATTACGATATCCACTCCTAATTCGATAAGATTTTTTGTCTCCTCAAAGCTACGTCCAGAGGCCATCACTAACGTGTCATCTGCATAGCAGACGATATTAACACCGTCAGGTAGTTCAGCTCGCAACACTGCGTCGTATGCGAGATTCCATAATAACGGTCCTAAAACAGATCCTTGAGGAACCCCACAGTACACTTCTCTTTGTACCCTACGGCCATTTTGGTCTAAATATGTTATGTATCTAGAACATAGATAATCTCCGACAATCGCCTGCAAATACAGAGGAACTTGATGATATATTAATGCGGTCTTAATTGCTGCCCAGGGGACTGAATTAAAGGCATTAACTATATCTATGCTTACCGCCAACGCCATCCCACCTCGAGATACTATCTGCATTGACAGAGCATGGACGCGCAAAATCGCGTCTATCGTCGATCGTCCTTGCCGGAAGCCAAATTGTTTGTCAGATAAATTTGGACCATCATTCAACAAATGCTTATTCAGACGGTTAGCGATAATTCTCTCAAATAACTTACCAACTTCATTTAGTAAGCAGATAGGACGATAGGCAGAAGGAGAATTTGCAGTTCTGCCATCTTTCCTCAAAAGGACCAAACTAGCTATTTTCCAGGTTGAAGGAAACTTGGCAAACCGAAGACAACTTGTAAACAGGCGGCTTAGTCTACTCCCGAGAGAGTCCAGAGCTACAATCCAAGCCCGACATGGAATACCATCTGGACCAGGCGCAGTATTTTTAGTTTTCAAACGAATTATAGCAAGGTTCATCTCTTGCTCATTCACCTGAAAGTCACCAGACCACGCGAGACTTGGGTCGATCGGGCAGACTGGAATTGGTCGGTAAATAAAACTTGGGCTGATCACTGGAAAGAGCGAATCAATCACTATTTTTAATAGGTCTGGTTCTAAGATCGTCGTTAACGGAGGCATCCATGGACAAAGTTTTCCTAGCACCATGCAG
This sequence comes from Dione juno, assembly GCA_037127375.1. NCBI lineage: Eukaryota > Metazoa > Arthropoda > Insecta > Lepidoptera > Nymphalidae > Dione > Dione juno. Next base: position 110,918 of record JAXRJS010000110.1, on the reverse strand, counting down.
TATGGACGACCAAAAGGATCTCTGTCCAGACCTTCTAAAAGCTCTTCCCAAGACTGAGCCCTAGCCTTTGAAATAGCAGTTTGGAGCGCTAGACAAGCTTCTCTGTACAATTCATAATGAGCTTGTATTTCCTCGGGTAAGGATCTTCGTCTTCTTCGGGCTCTCGTGTACTGTCGTCTTGAACGTAGGCAATATTCTCGCAGTTTTGCAATCTCTTGCGACCACCAATACTCTGCTTTACGCTTAACTTCTCGGACTCGGGGCATACCAGCATCGCATATTGATATCATTGTATCGTTAAACCAAGTGACTTCCTTGATGGGATCAGAAACTATCACATTTGATGCTTCGGATCACGATGCAACAATAGCAGCTGCTTGCAGATAGTCTTGTTTAAGCTGTTTTACAGACCATCGTATCGACAAAGCAACTTCTGGCAATCTATAGAGTCTGCTAGGACGGTGAAAGGACACATCGAATATAATATGGCGGTGGTCAGATAGAGTAACTATTTCTTCTGCAACGCGCCAGCCAGAGAGCACACGAATAGCAGCTGGATTTGCCCATGTTAAATCCACAATAGATTCTCCCTGCCACCTCACACAAGTACTCTCGTCACCTCGGTTTAGAAGTCGGAGATCCAACATGGCTGACCACTCAAGGAGCGTTAGGCCCTTTGAGTCATCTTTGGAACATCTCCAAGCTCTAGCATGAGCATTGAAGTCTCCTAAAACTATTAACTGTTGGTTTTGGTATTTACTAATACAGTTACCTAAACAATCCAGATATATCTCATACTATGCGAGAGATCTATTTGGAGATATATAACATCCGACAATCACAAGAGCACCCCATTTCACTGCCAGATAACCTTTTCCTTTTTCAAGCAATGAGAAGGTTGGAACATTTATTCCTCTCGCCCAGTAGATCCCTACAGTTGATGTATCGTCCCCTAACCAACGAGGATGTTCTGGGATATTATAAGGTTCTGCCACTACAGCGAGACCAACAGACCACTCTACAACGCTTTGCATAAGAAGATGCTGAGCATTGCGACAGTGGTTTAGGTTGCCCTGAAGAATCCTGCTAAGCGTCATTGTTAAGCATCCATGGCCTCTGATGGCCTCACATCCATATTAGTCTCCGAATTGGACTTCTGTTGAGTGGTAACTGTAAGGTCCCTTACATTTCTCTTTTTTGCCTTAGGCGGACAACAACTCTTAGTGCCAAGTCTGTGATCTGCTCGGTAGCCTAGGTCCAAGCAAAGAGGACATTTAGGTGATCGAGCGCTCCACATTTTAGCTTTATGGCCAGATTCAGCACACCTAAAGCAACGGTTGCTCCTATCAACACCATTTGGGCACATCCGTCCAACGTGTCCTTTCGCCAAGCATCGATAGCACTGCAAGGGTCTATCTTCCAAAAGTTCAACTCTTGCAGAGTTCCATCCTATTCGTATATGTGCTGATTCTACAAGTTTCTTTACAGCTGACACAGGACAGCGGACCCAAATGGTTCCAAGCGATGTTGGTGATCGTCGGATTTCGCCTACTTTGACGTTATCCCTTAAACATCCTCCTACTTCGGCAACTACCGCGGCTACCTCTTCAGAAGTTATGGCATCATCTAGATATTTTACCTCTTCAATACCTAGATCTCGCAGACTTATCTTATTCTTAGCCTTAGTCATGACTTCCGACTATGTCAAAGATAAGCCCTCAGGAACAGTAACAGAAATTGCCGCAGTAGGTGGTGATCTCGGCAGCCTAGTTACATGACTCTTAGTTACTTTATTGTTACTTCGAGTTAATTTCTTCACAGTGGAACTTTTGTGTGCTACCGTCGCCCAAGTTTCATTTTGCACCGGAACATGCAATGATGGTGGACTCGATACTGCGGGCAAGTCAATTATGGGAGGGTGCACAGACTGCTTTATCCCCCGATTGTTCCTACTCTTTTTTCTGCGCGGTTGTATGTGCTCTTCTTCCATTGCCAAAGACGGAGCTAAAGTATGCATCGCTGAATAATCCTTTCTCAAAGGAGGTCGAATGACCTTATCTGGAAATATATCAGCTTTAAAAGCTGCTAATTTCTGGTCAATTAGTGAACCTATTTGGTCCATAAGCCCAGCTTCTTCTGTTCTTCTAGAGGGCTTAGGAGCCATAATTTGACCAGTAGTAGAAGCAAGGATTGGAGAAGCAAGGATAATCCGACCCTGAGAAAGTGAACAAGTTTGGCGTATAGATTGACTAGGTGCGTTCACAGTTCCCAAATTGCTCTGATGACTCTTAAGACAACTTATCTCTTCTGTGAGCTTATCAACCTTCATACTCATGCTGGATAGCTCTGCTCGTAGTTGACCATTTTCTTTCTCCAGCCTAGCCACATTTTCATTAACAGGGGCACGGTGCATCATTTCTTGTACTGCCGCTTCAACTGTTCTCACTACTAGCCGAAGGCTGTGAACAAAACTGCCTTTGAAATTTCTAGAGCGATCAGCAACCTTTTCTACAGCCATCAGGTTGTTTTTAATACATATACCCAGATCACTTGTCGCCCGATTCTTCATATCTTTAGCTAGTTCATTGTCACCAGGAAGATTTTTTTTAGCTCTTGTGGTTATAGGGACCACAGTAGGATCAAAGAGCTCGTCTTCTGAATCGATACATCCACCATCCCTTGACGCCGGTGGGTAGTTTGTACTCAAATCCAACGATATCGATGAATGTTCCGTGTCAGTTTCTGCAGTATTAATACCACACGGTGTACTCAGTCGCCCATCTTTCTTCCGCCCTGTTCTACAATGCTTAGCTCCTCGTCCTCTACGATTTTTAGGCACCTTGGGTGGCGCCATCACTTTATTGCTAGAGCCTGATTCAGACCCTGAAAAGTGTTTTCTTCCCGAAAATGTACGTTTACGGCCTTGAAATTCTCCTACAAGAGTGTCTGGAAGGCTGGTCGCTTCAATGTTGTGAGCAATATTCTCACCCGATCTTACTTCTGGCGTTGAACTTAACGCGATGACAGCAGATGCCCCCCCCAGATTCGCGGGGCAGACGGAATCTGCAGATTCCGTGAGGGATTCTCCGACTGCAGTGCAGCCGGTACCCTCCTGGGGTAGATTATGTTTTTCTTTTGCCATATCATATATTTTGCTGAAACTACAGCTATGCCTTTTTAGGGTGAGGTCCCTAACAACCCATCACAACCCTAACCCCCCCCCCCAGCGCTAGTAACCAGAAATCCCTCTGACCATACATCTCCTCAGCGCGCTAGACTTTGAGATTTGGGGTAATTGTTTTTAGGAGGTTGTCTTCCTCCTCCTCTAATAAGGTAATTATAGTCCAGGTAATTACCTACACCAAAACCGAAGGATGCTCACATAGTCTACTCTACTAATTAGAGAAGTACCAGGAGCATCTCAGTTAGCAAGTTTTTCTCGATTACAATCAAAAAATGGATTCCCAATTTTGACACATTTCATTCATCCCATTGCAACTTCTTGCTTTATGTCCTACCCTGCCAGTCGTTCGCCATGGTCTGAATCTGTCTTTCGTAAGAAAGAAATGACTCATATCCATGCCCAGGGTGCACCACGAGGAGGTGACTGGCCCACACCCCATCTTACATCGTCTATTTCTACTTTACCAGATGAAGGATCTATTGTACAAAAAGGGTAATTTTCTGCGGGTATAGAATTTCTAGTAAGAAAATTAAATAACGTATGATTTTTTAACAATTTTATTAGCTTGGAAATAAAATGGAGTTTCAAATGGGAAAGTGGAGTAAGCTTAATCGGAAGGCAGACCCTGACAAACGAAGCCGGGACTAATACCAAGAAGAAGAAAAAGAAGAAGTAGTCCTTACCTATAATTTATTATACAATTAGAATATTTTTATTTGGTGTATATTATCTTTCATTTGAATGTATGTATTGTAACAATTGTAGGTTGGTCTCATAAATAAATAAATAAGAAACAGTTGCCTTGTATATCTAAATGCCAAGCAGGAAATGTCAATAAAGCTTGCTGCCAATTTTCATATCTCAAGGTCAACGGAAAGTACCCTATAGGTCTCGAATACGCGGCATTGTAGTATCATCTCATAGCAGGTTTTACCTTTATATGACTATTCGTATGATTTTTTTATTTGAAACTAATGATCTACATTAGCATTAGGTAATACCTGTAATGAAAAATAAATACATTTTATGTTAAAAAATTTTCACTCTTTTATTGGACTCTTATTAACTAGCTTTACATTTTTATTTTTCAAGCCTTGTTATCATATTTATACCCCTAACCCTACACAGAGTCTCAATACATACACACAAGCTTAAGCGTAAGTTTTGATTACTTACAGGTGTGAATTGGCATCCCGCTATCAGAGCTCCTACATTCAAGACGAGGAGGTCCTCAACTCGATGTGTAGTACAGTAGCTGAGGATAACAAAAATGTCAACCGTTAGCATTTCTAAGTAGTAATAGATAAAAAACGAATGTAAAGATAATTGTAACAATTTCTTACGATCAATATTTATTCTATACCAACAGAATATAAATATAAATAAATATACTTATTATTGAATATACGAAAATAAAATAATGACACGTCAAAAACGGGAACAGACTAAGTGTCTATAGTGTAATTAATTAATTATCGTGGACATCGGAGTTGTGTGTTACGTGTTTGGTAAATAAATATTTAAATTCATCTGCAGCACAGGATTTAATGTAATCCCAAAACTGAAATGTCAGTAGATGTTATGACGGGATTTGTGTGATCTGTGTTATGTCAGAAGGACGTCAGGTTATCAAGGTATCAGCCCATAAGACTTCTATGCAACCTGAGCTGAGCCTGACCTTGAAGTTACAGGCTCTCTTACGTCCTGTCACATGTTTTGTGTGCAGCAAAGCAGGACACATGGTATCAGCCTGCCCAGAGCGGAAGAAGATTAATGAGCAACCATCATTTAAAGAAGTACGCCTGTGCGAATACAGACCGGCAGTTGGCATTCCACTACATCCTCTGGTGGGCCCGTTTCTTATTGTTTGTTATTCGTTAATTAACCCTAACCGACAAATTGTCGGGCATTACGCGTAATAAGCTGGTGCACCTTACAATTATAGGACAAAATAATGCAGTAAAATGTAATCTTCAAATTCTTAATTCCATCAAAATTCCCAATATATCATTAGAGGTGTATTTCATGTAGTACCTGACGCGTCAGTTAGTGAATCAGCTATACTTGGAAGGGATTTTTTAGAACAAACAAACGTTACTGTGATAATTACCAATGAAAATAATTTATTCTCGCTACGCCATGAGCTTGACTTAGTTGAGAAAGTATAATAACATAATCTTAATAATATTAATACTGATTTAGAAGGTGAGGGTAGGGTAGCCCTCTAGCCAATTATCTGTCCGATATTTGGTTTCCGGCATACGGGTACGCGACCCCGGGACCTCGAGCCACCACTTTCATAACCCGATCCAATCCATGTAAGTGGTGTCCCTCCCCTATATTCCAAGTCTTTCTGCCTCTTATTCCCTTTCCTTTCTTGGTTTCTCCCAGTAATGGGTTTGGAGGTCAGATGGCAATCGCTCCACTAAAAACCACTTCGCCACTCATATGGACCGATTTAACAAAAAGCTGGGTATGGCTATGGCATCGCCGCTAAACGACGCGCATGCACATCGCCCTACACCTGTGATAAGTGGGCAAGGGCTACCGTGTCAAGTACGGGCACGGCTAACGACGTCAGTACCCAGACGGAACTCCGCTTTGCAACATGGAATATTGGCTCTCTAACCGGACGATGCAGAGAACTTGCAGATGTACTCATGAGACGTCGGGTCCAGTGTGCTTTCCTTCAGGAAACTCGCTGGAAGGGCAGTAAGTTTCGTAACATCGAGCAGGGTTACCGCCTTATATACACTGGGTCACCTACGGGTGAAAACGGTATGGCGGTAGCGCTTTCTGAAGAGCTTCAGAATCGGCTTCTTGAAGTTGACCGTCGCTGCGACCGCTTGATGCAGATAAAGGTACTGAATGAGGGCGTAATCACAAACTTAATCAGTGCTTATGCTCCCCAGGCGGGTTGTAGCGCGGCTGAAAAGTCCTACTCGCTATACCGTCTACCGAAGCAATCTTAGTTGGGGGGGACTTTATTATCCCTATTTACAAAGGAAGGGGCAGTGTTCAAGATTGCGGTAGTTATAGGGGCATTAAGTTATGAGCCACACCATGAAGCTCTTCGAGCGCATGATCGGCCTCAGGCTCCGCCAAGAATGTACTATCTCTGAGTCTCAGTATGGGTTTCAACCAGGATCAGGCACTATGGACGCCATTTTTGCCCTCAGAACTTTGATGGAGGCTTAAAAGGAAAAAAGGAGAGCTCTGCATGTGGCCTTTTTGGACTTGCAGAAGGCCTTTGACCGTGTGCCACGTCAGTGTATCTGGTGGGCATTGCGATCCAAGGGGATCCCTGAAGTCTATATTGAGGTTATCAGAGATATGTACAACGACTCCGCTTCAGTGGTTAGGACCGCTGTTGGCGACACCAAGCCCTTCCCGATTACAGTAGGGGTTCACCAGGGCTCAGCTCTTAGTCCGTTCTTATTCAATGTAGTGCTGGATACTGTCTCGGCTCACATCCAATGCCAGCCTCCGTGGCTGATGATGTATGCCGATGACATAGTACTCATCGACGAGAACCGACTGATGCTGGAGCGTAAAGTGAACGTCTGAAAGGATGCGCTTGAGAACGGTGGTCTCAAACTGAATGTGTCGAAGACCGAGTACATGGCTTGCGGGAACCCGGACTCGAGCACTATCCATATCGGGCTTGAGCCAGCCGTTAAATCGAAGAAGTTCAGGTACCTTGGGGCCGTTATACATGAGTCTGGAGGCATCGACCACGACATCCATGCCCGTATAAACGATGCCTGGGCCAAATGGCGGGAGGTCAGTGGTGTAGTCTGCGATAGCAGAATACCGCCCAAGCTCAAGGGACTGATATACAAGAGCATTATCCGACCGGTTCTTTCATACGGCAGCGAATGTTGGCCAACATTATCTCGGCACACTCAGGAGCTTCACGTCACGGAGATGAACATGCTGAGATGGATGTGTGGCGTTACGCGGTCCGACCGCATACGCAACACATTCATTCGAGGTAGTCTTGGGGTCCGTGACGTAGCGGATAAGCTCCAAGAGCGTCGCCTGAGATGGTATGGCCATGTTATGCGCCAATCTGAGAACTATGTCGGAAGGAAGTGCCTTGACATGTCTGTCCCTGGAGTTAGACCACCCGGACGCCCAAGGAAGCGATGGCTGGATGTCGTGACTCAAGACATGAGAGCCAATAGATTGTCCACTGAGGATGTTAAAGACCGTGCAAAGTGGAGTAGGCTTAGTCGGAAGGCAGACCCTGGCAAAAGCCGGGACTAACGCCAAGAAGAAGAAGGTAGGGTAGCCCTTTTAAAAATTTTACAGGAATCAGGATTTTTATATATTCGTAATTGTAAATTAGTGAAATATGAAATATATTATTTAAGTTATGTAATAGGTTCAGGTAAAGTATCACCAATCCTGGAAAGATATAGTTAGCCGAGACAGCGGATCAGGGTCATATAGATGATAATAGTGATACAATCTCATTGTCTATTTCGCATACGTTCACCGCTAGGTCCACTAACATCATAGAGTAATCACCATAGAGTAATCATTAATTAATATCATTATTTAATAATTTAATTAAATAATTACTATAACTTTTTGTGTACAAAAAAAAAATAATTTTAGAACTAAAGACGCACCAGACACTGACCAAAGCTTTAAATCTTTATGACCAAAGCATAAATGATAAAAACTTAACGTTTTAATTTTTACTGTTTCTCAGCTTTTTTAGCTTTTTCAATGTTTTCTTGTCATTTTTTTCTTTTTTTCAAGAAAATTTTGAAATTATTGAGTACGTGTTTTAATAACTATTCAAATCTAATTCTAAAATATTATCTTCTAAATTAATTAAACTGTTTTTTTTCTTAAAATCGGATTTTATTACACTTTTCGCTACTTCATTTTTTTTATGTATTTCATCTTCATGAATTTTTTTTAAATATTCCCATCTTAATTTATTTTTATAACTGAATTGTGAATATCTAAAGTATCTTCTACTAAAGATTTGTTATTTAAAATTAGTTCTGATTTTAGTGGTATCCCATCAGACTGGAGTGGCATTCGTAAGTCGCTTATTAATAATTTCTCGGACCAACGAGATGAAACCGCAATGTACAATGATCTCTCTCTCTCTTAACACAAGGATCAAATAGCCCACAAGAATTTTATGAACGCTGTCAAAATTTATTTAGCACAATAATGACATACGTTACATTACATGAAGAAATTTTGACTACCATAGAAGCTAAAAGAATTTTGTATCAAAAATTAACCCTACAAGCCTTTTCAGAGGGTTGAAAGATCCCTTAGGCTCACGCATACGATGTATGAGACCTGAAACCATAGAAAAAGCTTTAGAATTCGTGCAAGACGAGCTAAATACAATATATTTACAGGCTCGAAATGAACCCGAAAGGACTAGGCACCCCCAGGCCTTTTCATCTCACCCTTTTAAGGTAAATCATAATTTTAATTTTAATACACCACAATTTAGACCACCTATTCAAACTCACAGTCAATCTCGTAACCATTTTGTGACAAACCCACAACAGTTTTCACCCAAACAACAGCTAGGCCCAGGTCCTTCACGTACGCAACAAATGTTTAGGGCTCCACCTCCAAATTATAGTCCCCATAACGCATTTAAACCGCCCTAGCGTAACGTCGTTCCGATATTTAATTCGACATCTCAGTCAGCTCGCCCTATGAGTGGCATTAGTCACTTTGTTCCTAGGAATTTACCACCCATAGGAAATATTGCGAAACACGATTGGAGAAAATTTGGAAATCCACCTTCAACTAATTATTTCAAAACTAGGGAAATGAATTTCCATGACAGTCAGATTTACCACCAAAATTACGACTTTTACGACTATTACTACGATAATGACTATACTAATTATTATACTTACGATGACTATAGTAACGAAAATTTAGAAGATAATTATAATATAGAAGAATTATCCCAAAATCCACATCATTTTTCCACTCAATGCGTATCAAATGAACCCTCAGTAGGAAAGCCGTCGTCATCAACCCCTTCTGATAAAGAGGATTTTCGGGAAATCAAAATATTAGACAAGCCAAAATAGAAGTTAATCTTCAAACTCAGCGTCAACTCCCTTATATACGGATTAAAAATCCCCCTTTAAAATTACTTATAGATACCGGTGCAAATCAATCTTTTATTAGTCCAGCTGCAGTAAAGAAGTATTTCAAAAATTTTCCTTTAAACCACGATCCTTTCGAAGTGAGTAACGTACACGCTGTAAGTAGACATAAGTATTCAGTAACTATTCCTTGTTTCTTTGACACATTTTTTATATACAAATTTCACGATTATTTTGATGGATTGATAGGTACAGACTTATTAGATAAATGGGAAGCGACTATTGACTATAAAAGAAAATTATTTATCACTAAAGACGCTTCGAACCCCATTCAATTATATAATTCGCGAAATGTAGGCACCTCAAAATTAGTAAAATTACCGATTAATGTTCATGAGGGTGAAATTTTCATCCCGGAACAAACAATTTCTAGTTGGATTATAAAGGAATGTTTTACGTATGCTAAAAAGAATAGAGCTTTTTTAGAGATTTACAACCCGAGTCGCAATGACATAATTTTTTCTATCGAAAAACCTATCCGCGCGGAGTTATATAACATTAAGTATGAGGGAACCGAGTGGTTGTTAGATCGCGAAAAGGAAGTTCAATCCCGTTTACGAACTAGCCACTTAAACGAGGAAGAACGAATTAATTTAGAAACTCTTTGCGGTCGCTACGCGGACATATTTTATTTAGAAGGAGAAACGTTAACTGTCAGTAATACAATAAAACACTCAATTAAAACTACAGATGAAGTACCAGTATATACTAAAAGTTATAGATATCCTTTTATACATAGAAACGAAGTTAGGGATCAAATTCAAAAGATGTTAGACCAAGGAATCATTAGGCCTTCCGATTCAGCTTGGAGCTCTCCAATATGGGTAGTTCCGAAGAAAAATGACGCTTCGGGGAAAATAAAATGGCGTCTTGTTGTAGACTTCCGTAAAGTTAACGAAAAAAACGATAGATGATAAATATCCTATCCCGAACATATCTGATATTTTAGACAAATTAGGTAATTGTCAATATTTTAGTACATTAGACCTTGCAAGTGGGTTTTATCAAATCGAAATGAACCCCGCTGACATTTCTAAAACGGCTTTTAATGTAGAGCATGGGCATTTTGAATTCTTAAGAATGCCCATGGGCTTAAAAAATGCACCCTCAACGTTCCAAAGGGTTATGGATAATTTTTTACGTGGTTTACAAAATAATATCTGTTTAGTATATTTAGATGACATAATAGTTTTTAGCACTTCACTCCAGGAGCATATTGTAAATTAAGAAAAGGTTTTTAAACGATTACGCGAGTCAAATTTTAGAATACAAATGGACAAATCGGAATTTTTAAAGAAAGAAACGGCATATTTAGGACATGTGATTACAGGAGAAGGAATAAAACCCAACCCTAATAAAATATCCGCTATTGAAAATTACCCTATACCAAAAACAAGTACGGAAATAAAAAGATTTATAGGTCTCCTAGGGTACTACAGAAAATTTATTCCCAACTTCGCTAGAATTACAAAACCAATGACTCAATGATTGAAAAAAGGCTATAAAATTACTTTAAATCAAGAATATACAGACTGTTTCGAAAAATTTAAAAAATTATTAGTTAATGACCCCATCCTCCAATATCCCGACTTTTCAAAAGAATTTATATTGACTACAGACGCATCTAATTTAGCTATAGGAGCTGTACTCTCACAGGGACCCATTGGCTCTGACAAACCCATAGCATATGCCTCTAGAACTTTAAATACTAGTGAAATTAATTATAGCACAATTGAAAAGGAATTATTAGCGATAGTTTGGGCTACGAAATATTTTCGTCTATATTTATTTGGTCGGAAGTTCAAAATTATTACGACCATAGACCACTTCAATGGGTTATGAATATTAAAGAATCGAATTCTAGACTAACTCGATGGAGGCTTAAATTAAGTGAATATGATTTTACTGTGGTTTATAAGCAGGGAAAATACAATAGTAATGCCGATGCGTTATCCCGTGCATAATGAAGAAGTATATTCAACCGCTGTAAATCACTCGGAAAAGTCCTCTTCTAATTCTCAAACAGCAACTGTACATACAGACTTAGAAAACCCCATTCTAGAAATCCCAATAACAGACGACCCCCTAAACAAATTCCATAGGCAAATTATTTTTAATATAGCAGGTGACATTAAAAGTAGGCCCGTAGTATCAAAATTGTTTGAAAATTATATAAGAACCACTGTCTCGATTTCAAGCTCAAATTTAGAAAATGACGTTATAAATGCGGTTAAGGAATATGTAAATCCTAAGGTAAAGAAAGACTGGCATTTTAATTTTTTTTAATTAACCCCCCATTAGGTATGTATAAGATAATTCCTGTAATACAAAATACTTTTTAAAAATTCGGCAATGAACCTACTTCTTACTAAAATAGAATTGGAAAATGTAAAAGATTATTTAAAACAGCAGGAAACAATTAAAAAATATCATGAAGGTAAAACTAACCACCGTGGAATAAATGAAAGTTATTTATCTCTGTCAAAACGGTATTTTTGGCCAAAAATGAAAGAACAAGTTTCAAAATACATTAATGAATGCTCTATATGTGGACAGGCGAAGTATGACCGAAACCCCATTAAGCAAAAATATCAAATTGTCCCCCCTCCAACCAAACCGTTTACTATAGTTCACCTAGATTTATTGAGTGTAGAAAATCAAAAGTATTTAACAATAATTGACGCTTTCTCAAAATACGCACAGGCATATTATCTTAGGGATGCTACTGCGATTAGTGTTGTACAAGGTTTATTATCTTTTTGTACTCATCACGGAGTCCCCATTACGGTCGTAACCGATAGAGGTCCCGAATTTTCAAATCAATTATTCTTAGAATTTTTAAGATTACACCGAATCATTCATCATAAAATATTACCTTATACACCTAACGACAACGGACTAGTAGAAAGGCTTCATTCCACACTATTAGAACATATAAGAATCCTTAAATTAAGTCAAAAAGGAGAATCAGTCGTCAATCTCATGCCTTATGCTGTCTTAGCCTATAATAGTTCTATTCATAGTTTCACTAAATGCAGACCGATAGATATTATCACTGGACACTTTGATCCTCGTGACCCCGTAGATATAGATTTGACAGAGCAATTACTACAACAGTACATACTAGACCATCGTGAACGTATGAAAAAAGTTTACGATATTATTAACGACTCCTCTTTACGACGAACCCAAATAATTGAAAATTTAAATAAAAATAGAGAACCCGAGACTCTTTACTTACCTGACCAACAGATATTCATTCGAAACCCTAAAGCATCTCGACAAAAACTTGCCCCTCGTTTTACACAGGATAATGTTTTAGCTGACCTATCCATACACATTTACACAAAAAAGAAACGACTACCAGTTGCAAAGACTAGACTTAAAAGAGTACCTAATAGTGCTCGATTGTTACAGAATGACGATCCTGATATCGACCCTGTCAAAAGCAGAAGAGATTAATTTTAGTAATTTGGATAATGGACCGGGAATCTTACCATTCAAATTGGGACCCGCACAGATCATATCCCACTATCATTCCTTTGTCCAATGCGTAGATTTAGGCTAAAATTCAATATAGCTTAGATTCTGTTATGTTACAAATAATGAATACTAAGCCTATTCTTAGAAATGGAACGCTTTCCCTTTTTCAAATGCATATTCAATATCTTAAAGTTAAATTAGAAACCGCTTCCCAACAGCTAAAAACCTTTGAAATCAATCGTGTTAAGAGAGGACTCATTGACGGATTAGGGTCAGTAATAAAAAGTATTTCTGGTAATCTCGACTATACGGACGCCATAAAGTATAACAAAGCCATTAATTTACTAAAGCAAAATAATAATTTACTGATTAATGAAATTAATAATCATATTAGTTTGAGTAAAAACTGGATGTCTCAAAATACTGATATCTTAAATAGGTTAGTCAGTAATCAAAAGCAGTTAGAATATTTAGTTAAGAATTTAACGAATATTAAAAATGAATTAGAAAATAACTTTGTAACTTTTATGGAATTAACTCAAATTTTCTTAATTTTGGGAGATAACATAGAAACTATTTGTAACGAATTATTTCGATTGGAAAATTTACTCGCATTTATTCGTGCTAAAAGTAATCATCACTCTATGTTCACTTTTAGTATGTACTAGGATATTATAAGTAAATTAAATACACTCTATAAGAAAAATGAACTTTTAAATATTAGTTTTAGAGATTATTTCGATGTAATACAAGTAGGATATTATTATAGTGCTAGAGATATTATTTTAGTTTACAAATTTCCGATTGTCTATCCTCAAAATTATATTTTATATCACTTGTCCCCTGTACCAAACGTGAATCATCAAATCCTTATCCCTCCTCAACCTTATATAGCAATTCACGAAAAAGATTTTATGTACATAGAGGCTGAATGCCCGAAGATCGGTGAATCATACTTATGTGATCATAAATTAAACTACAAACAAGAAAAACAGCTAGACTGTATCGAGCGCCTCATAACGACACAGCAGCTGCAAAGTTCCTGTCAGTACACATCGACTATCCTTACTACAGAAGCAATCGAACAGTTGGACGACAGACATTATATTATCACCATTCCAGAACCAACTAAATTGAAACAGCAGAAATACATAAAAATACAGGGAAGCTATCTCGTAATGTTACCAGCAGGATGTTCTATACAAAGTACGCTCTTCTTCTTCTTGGCATTAGTCCCGGCTTTTGCCAGGGTCTGCCTTCCGACTAAGCCTACTCCACTTTGCACGGTCTTTAACATCCTCAGTGGACAATCTATTGGCTCTCATGTCTTGTTTCACGACATCCAGCCATCGCTTCCTTGGGCGTCCGGGTGGTCTAACTCCAGGGACAGACATGTCAAGGCACTTCCTTCCGACATAGTTCTCAGATCGGCGCATAACATGGCCATACCATCTCAGGCGACGCTCTTGCAGCTTATCCGCTACGTCACGGACCCCAAGACTACCTCGAATGAATGTGTTGCGTATGTGGCCGGACCGCGTAACGCCACACATCCATCTCAGCATGTTCATCTCCGTGACGTGAAGCTCCTGAGTGTGCCGAGATAATGTTGGCCAACATTCGCTGCCGTATAAAAGAACCGGTCGGATGATGCTCTTGTATATCAGTCCCTTGAGCTTGGGCGGTATTCTGCTATCACAGACTACACCAGTGACCTCCCGTCATTAGGCCCAGGCAGCGTTTATACGGGCATGGATGTCGTGGTCGATGCCTCCAATGCCTTCTATACTAAAGTACGCTATTTACTTTAATTAATAGCAATAATAATATAAATGGACAAGCATTGGAAATTATTGATTTAACAAGTATTAATACAACAAAAAAGAAAAATTCTGAAATAACACTGAAACTTAACTCAATAAATTTGACCGACATCCTTGAAGCAAATAGAAAAATCTCCGCACAACAATCTATTTCAAACATATCTACAACATCTGATAGCCTTTATCATATAATAATTCCGCTATATGGAATAATTTTGACAGCAACTATAATAACTATCTTCATTATAATTGCTAAAATTCATAAGAAAATTCTTTAAAGAAAAGCATCAACCGCAAGGGAAATATCGAAGAAAGAAGCTAGAACCCAAGATCCAGTGGAACATATACTCCCGCACTATTCGAGATCCAAGGACACTAAATAGGTGCTGTTCTTCAGGAGGGAGATGTTACGTTCCCACACTACCCGGGGATCGCTTAGCTAGATTTCACCCGGGGATCGCTTAGCTTGGAATCAAAGCCGCGCTCTTTGTGATATAGTTATTGTAGTGAAATAATATCTGATATAACCGACAAAACAACGACACTATATATTTACATATATGATGTGAAATTAGTAACTTTTATAACCAAAGAACTATGATTTAGGTATTAATTGTTTTTTGTCAATTTAAGAAAGAGTTGCGGAACAAAAGAGCCGGCACCGTGGCTCTTACACGAGACGCACCCGCAAGACCCTCATCGTCAGCGCCGGTGACTGCCAACACCGTGGCTGTGCCTCAACAGGCGCCGACACTCATGACGCCTGCGAACCTCGCCTACGGAGCGAGGCACCTCCCGTAGACCGAGTAAAAAGAGGAGCAAAGGGGGCAAGAAAAAGAAGACCAAGGAAGTGGCTTCCACTCTTCCTCCCTCAGCAACGAAACCCACTGGCAACGCGGCTCCTGAGGCCGCTCACCTTACCCAGTCGCACCCGACTTCGACGCCATCGGCCCATTCTCAGAGGCCAGCACGTAATTTCATCGCCATCGACAGAGCCATCAAGGTATAAGGATACCCTTAAGGAGGTGTTAACCGCCTTGAGGGAGGATCGAGACCCTGTCCAGGTCGTGCTGAATAGAATGATGCGTCTCCTTCAGAATGTCTGAGGAACTACGCATCATCTATTGGAACGTCGCGGGGTTGAGCAAGCGCGTGCATCTCCTCCGCCTCCTTATGCGTCAACAACGGGTGGATGTCGCTCTCATCTCTGGGACCCACCTGCGTCCAAACTCATCAATTAATATTCCTGGTTATCACATCCTGCGGTTGGATGCACCTCCAGACAATGCCTGGAGAGGCCGCCGCACGATCGTCCACCAACAAATCCCGGATACCAATACAAAATCCTTTCAATCTTTGGGGGTGGAAATACACACTGGAGGTGGGCAGCTTCGCATCTTTGCTGTCTACCGCCCCTCACACTTAACCCTGGCTACCAGTGAGGTGAAGGCGATCCTCAACAGCCCCACACCCTCTCTGGCGGCTGGCGATTGGAATGCTCGACACTCGGCGTGGAGATGCTATACTATGTGCCCCAGCGGCCGGCGCCTTTTTGAGGATGCGGGCCGCAATGGGTATGCTGTAGAGGGCCCAGACGAGCCCACACACTACAACAACGACCGACAAAGCAGCCCACTACCATAGACCTGGTCGTCCACAAAGGCATGGACAATCATGGCCTTACACTTGAGACCCTCTCGGACGGTTATGGGTCCGATCACCTACCCGTCCTTGTGACAGCCTCGAGTAAAGTAGCCACGGCTAGGAGCCTTCCCCCTAGGGGCCTTGTCCACTAGTGGGCTACAGAATTTGCTGATAAGTCAGGAGTTAAATCGAATGCCACTAAGCAATACCCATTAGCATAATTGTCTCTAGATATGGCATTTCCTTCGTTTAGAAAATGAATTCCGGTACCCGAAAACAATGTGTGATAAGCAGATGTAAAAATATTATTTTCAAATGCTGGTGTTAGTGTTTTGGATGGAATTTGTTGACCATCAATATATAAACAAAAGGAATTGATACCATAATTTGCGAAATTAAAAGGATTTTGATTTAAGCTTCCATTAAATGCAGCATTGTCAACAAATCCCACTATACATCTTTTCGGTATTTGTCCTATAAAAATATTATCTAGAGATTTTCCTTGAACACCAGCAGGT
The DNA here is from genome assembly GCA_037127375.1 of Dione juno. Taxonomy (NCBI): domain Eukaryota; kingdom Metazoa; phylum Arthropoda; class Insecta; order Lepidoptera; family Nymphalidae; genus Dione; species Dione juno. Next base: position 94,099 of record JAXRJS010000110.1, on the reverse strand, counting down.
ATGGTTAAAACTTTCACTTCGGCTCTTGTGATAGGATACTTAGCGGTCGTTGATGCCAATACCTTTTGATGTGCTAATAATACACTTGGATTAATGCGAGCTCTGCGTACAATTAGAGTTGAATCTATGATACTAATTTTAAATTTGACATCTGTTACCGAAGATACGAGACTAAAGCTTTCTCGTGAACGCACTAACTTAATACACATTTCAACACTATTAATTAAAATTTTTTCTTGATTAAATATATCTCCATGCAAATGTCCTATCATTTTAACTTCTTTACTTCCACATGCCATCTCATATCTTTTATTAAACCCTTTATTATTTTCATCCATAGTGTTCATTTTTCCTGCTTCATCTTCGTACCAAAGTCCACACGTTAAATGAGATTGTTTTGCTGCTGGAGCATAATTTAGAAGCGTTTCCATGTATGCCCGGTATGCATATGTATTGTTAGGTGGTGAAATTGGTTTTTGATTCAAGTATACATCTAATTGATTGAAAAGTTAATGTAACCAATTATTAACAGGTGCAACTTTTATAGTCGCTTCTAAGTTGTGTGACTCAGTGTTTAATATTTTCGCTTTTATATGTAGTAAAGTATGTGACAAATCCATATAATCGTCTCCAGTACCAGGTATTTGAAATTCAATAAGTCCATCATCACTGAGGGAAGAGATAGGTTTATAATGAACCCATGTTCCGTTCTCTATGCTTGTTCGAGTGGCTGGTAATGCAAACAAATCTAATTCAGACTTCACACATTCACAAGAATTACTATGTAAAAATGATATTGTAGTTATCAGTTTGAAAATATATCGTTAATATTTCGTTTTATGTTTCTCGCTTTTTTAATAGCTCTCACTTTGGCATCTATTGATGGAATGATAGACGAAGTTTGCTTTCTTTTCTTTATATATCCAGAACCAGTCATTAGACTATCAATTTTATTGTCTGCTTTTCTTTTTAGATTGGAACTTGATTCTTTGAGTCTTCCTTTAATGGACTCGATCATAGGACGGTTATGAATCATGTCTGTTAAAAGTCCCATTCCCGCGGTTAATGCTTCTTTACCAACAACTTTCGCTCCACTCGATAGTAAGGGTAAAACTGATCGAAACAAAGCCCACTTAAAAAGCTTCCTATACCATGACGTCGTTGATAAGGTGTTCCTTTATAAACTACACCTATTCCTGATCCCGCTTGATGTGAATAATAATGTTCATATGGACAAACATATTTCAAATAATTATAATTTTTTGAAGTGAAGTTTAACACACACAGTTCCAAATTGGAATGGTATTTTTTGTGCTGTGCTTGACATTGCTTATATCTATTTCAATAGTATCAAACTCTCTGCGCATAACGGGTAAATAGTGAGGTGGTGAAAATACATGCATTTTGTAAGCTCCATAGATGTATTTTGATGGATCTAATGGTATAACCCGCACTAACGATGACATGCCACTATCTGCGGTTCAATAATATCACAGTAAACAAATAACTGAGAGGGCAATCCTAAATAAAGATTCGCTGGACATTTAGCAAAATTTTTCGTTACAAGATTTTTGTTAGGTTCAAAACCTAATTGAAAACTTCATTGTGGTGATAGGTAGATAGATGTAATTGAATCATCTTCGACAGTCACAGACACACATTTAGATATGTTGTCATAACGAAATTTGATTTTCTCTTTTGTGCTATTCAATGCAAACAAAACATGTTGAATATTATCATAGTTCGTTGCAGGTATATAAGTTTTATAAGTTACTGTTGCGGGTGTATTATCAATTGGTACAACCATTTGTTAAGATATGTATATAATATTTTCCTGTTCTTGAACAGTAAACATGGTACAAGGATATTGAAATTCTACTAGTCCAACACACCATTCTCCTTCTAATTTTATTGGTTTTGGCAACTTCGTTGAAAAATTGGCTGAGGTATTATCCGAAAAGTATTCCATAGAACTATTACTGAGTAAAGTTAAATAAAAATCTTTCATCATAACTGCTTCAAAGTGGATGCTGGTATCGAACTGTTAAATTTTTTTCGATATCCTTTCCACTTCACAAGCACTTCCTTTCTGTTGTTAGAATAACGCGTATCAATTTTTTTATCTATTTTGTTGGGTGGGGGTATATGATGACTTTTTGTAACTCTTTTTCATAAAAAGTTCCAGTTATTTCTTCACCTTGCAAATCTTTCAATGTATATACAATCCACGGATCTCCATGTCCGATACATTTTTCAAAAAGGTTATGAAACTAATTGGAGTGATGAATTGTTTGTTGTATCATCAATAATATTCAGATCTCTGAATATTATTGATGATACAACAAACAAGTCATCACTCCAATTAGTTTCATAACCTTTTTGAAAAATGTGTTTATACTTTGTTATTCTAACATAATCACCCACATGATATTTTGGATGAACATTTTCTGTATGTTTTTCTGTTTTATGTTTTTTTCGTGTACTTGTATTTGATTTATTATATAAATTATTCCAGACTGTCATAGTATTGTTTACATTAACATCACATGGACACATCTTGATACTTGTATGAAAACTATTATTATATGAATGCAATAAATCTTGTAAAATATCTATATATTTATATGTATTTTTATGAGTGAAATAGCACCACATTTTCATTTTTAGAGTTCTCTGAAATCTTTCTACAATACTAGCCTTGATGTCAGGGTTATTTGTCGTATAATACTTAATGTTAAGTCTTTTAAAATATTTCTGTACTTCATTTGAAACAAATTCTGTACCTTTATCCGATTGTATGTGTGTAATGTTAGCTTCTTCAAAAATACTCTTAAAACACTCTATCACAGTTTTTGAATCTTTTTTTTTCATAGATCTTGCATGAGCATATTTAGAGAAGACATCAATAACACAAAGTATAAATTTATAGTCATCATTGTATTCAGAATAAGTTCTCATGTCACTTAAATCGACTTGCCAAAGATCGTTTATATTAGATAATACATACTTATTTCTAGGAAATCGTTTTCGACTAGGTTTATGTAGAGTAAATGTTTCTTGAGACTGCAACCATTGCTTCACTTCCTTTTTAGTCATTTTACTTTACATTCCTTTAGATAATCTATTTATACTGCTGTAACCGACAGGATGAGATACATCATAATATATTTGACTGATTTCTAGTAAGGGGTCCATTTCTGCCAATCAATTTTTTTTTTCTCTGCTGAGGTGTTATTTTTAGATGAACCAGGGGTGGTTGGTGGTAATTTTTTTTCTCACCTTTGATTCATGTCTGTTTTTATTTGGACTAGGTGTAGCCTCCTTTATTTTTTGTTTAAAATCATTCATGTACTTTTGATTAATATAGTCCAATCTCTTTGTATTGCCAATAAAGGTTAAAGGTATTTTGATATCTTTTAATGTATGAGCAAATTTTTCCCAACCGATTGGATCGCCTCGCTTCAGAGGTCTGAGAAAGTCATTTACCAAGTCTACTATGTTAGTACCATCAATCATTTCACCGTCAATGACCATTTCACCATTACGATTCCAATGAATTTTGTTATTTTTTACCGAAATATAATCCAATAGTTGCTCCCCCCTCTTGAGATATGTTTTAGGAATTAGGCTTAATATTTGTTCTCTGCTATAAACAGTGTTTGGAGCAGATTCAATTACATTTTTTCTCGTACCTATTTCCTCAGATGTCTCATGATCGAGTGAATCTTTTTTATTGTCGTTTTTACTTTTATATGTAATATCATCATGTACATCGTTAAGAAGATCAGAAACGATTGGTATTTTATAAGGTTGACGTTCTTCTTCAGTAAAGTGTAAATTTCTTTGTAAAGTCTGTTGGTATAATGGCCACTTTTTTCGATCGTCGATAGTACTTTTCAAAATTTTATGCATTTCACCATCTAATCGAGACATTGGAGTTTCGCTATTGTTTTCTCGTTTGAACTTATCGATTAGTACAGGATCAATTAGTAACATTTTTTTTGCGTGCTCCATTTTTATTATTCTTTGTTTTCTTAAAATAAAGTATTTACCAAAGCACTTAATACTGAACCCAAAATTATGAGTAAAAGTGCTCCTCCTCTTTGAATAATGATATTTTTACGTATTTTATTTGACCCTTTACGCAATAATTTTCTAAGTATGTTTTTATGTCTGCTCAATTTCCTCTTATCTTTTTCTTCAAGCGGAACTTTACCTTGGAGAACATTAAAAATACATTCACAGATGCAACTTACTTCATTACCATTACATTCTTTTATCAACAATCTACGATGTTTTGGTTTTAATATTTTTAATGCTTTTAATAAATCTTGATGCGTCTTTAATCTTCGGAACATCATTTATGAATGATTGTAATTGTTTTGTGTGTCGCATATTTAAATTCTCTTTTCGGTATATAAACAATGCAATTATCATCAAAAGGAAAAATGTTTTTTTTAAACCGACACAAATCATTTGTGTCTTGTTTTAAGACTATCATTAAATAACCATGAGCAATAGTAGTTGCATTTCTATATGCATATTCAACAAATTTCACATTATCTGGTGATACTTGTCGTGCTAAATATCTTATTTGCGTTTTATCACGAGGGTTTTTAAAAAAGATAATGTAGCTAGAATTTAAAGACATATCTCTCTGCCGTTTCCCTTGATGAAATAAATTTTAAGATATATAAAACACGCTTAGATTTCTATGATGACTACCCTTTGTAAATATGTCAACAAGCACGGCCATCTGATTCTCTCATCAGATCATCAATGATAATAAGATGTGGTTTATTTCCATCAAACATGTTTAAGTCAGGAAGACCTTCATGATAGTGAACATTTTCTAAATTATATAAGGGTTGCATTTCATCATAACACCATGTGATATTTTGAAATTGTATATCACAAATTTCTTTTATATGTTTTATAAAATTAGTTACGAAATTGGATTTTCCGCATCCTGATGGACCAGCAACTATTGCAGTAAAAGGATGGTTAAAATGTATCATGTTTGATTGTAGTGCACACGTCTTACATTCAGGAATGAAGAAAACGAAGTGATTCAAAATGTAAAGATATATTCTATTAAAAAATATATGTTTATAAATTCAAGTATAAATGAGAATGACAATAAAATTCTTTATATTTACACAATCTTATTACATTTAAATGTATAGTTAGTTACAATGAACTTTAGAATTATGTTAATAATATTACAAAGTAGTATCATAAAACAAAATTTATAGCTATGAAGCACGCACATTTATTTACTTGATATAATTTTTTACAATTAGTACATTACGACAATATCATACCATATGAAACTTATGACTAATAAACACATACATTTAATTAAAAATATTTTTTGAGTATCACTTGATGTTAAGCTGTAATGACCCCAAGCTATAGTATCGGTATGTGATCAGTATGTGATAAACAAATTTTATTAATTTTTTGCGTAAAAACAACATGTTTTAGAGACTTAAAACGAAACATTTCAGAAAATTTAATTTTTTTATCAAAAAGACAAGATTTTTAGTCGTCTATTTTTAAATTCTTGGTGACGTTTTTATTTATACCCTTAGCCTTTGTTATAACTCTATCCTCAACATTAATTGCATACATTTTAGATCTTAACCCAACGAATTCTTTAAAAACTTTCCCATTATTTTTGGTCTTTGAAAAATCCTAATTTTTTCTTATTTATTAATGGGAAACCGAAAATATTGTTTGGAGCATAGTCTGAAGTATCGAAATATGAATTTAAATCAGATTTTATGTCCTCATAAAAATCATCCGTAAATATTTGATATATTAAACTATATACTATATTTAGATATTTAGTATTTGATTTGAATTTATTTTTCATATAGGTATAGTGAAAATTGTACATTAATGTTTTTGATATTTCCAGAATACTGAAACCTAAATAAATTGGTTTATTATAAACTAATTTAGTTTTCCGCATTTGAATTGCAACAAAATTTTCAGAAAATATCGCTAGACTGTGATATTCAGGTCGAGCAATTAAACGTTGAGCACATAGAGATTTACCACGGCTTTCCCACTGTGTTACTAACTTAACGTTAACCCTTTTTTCTATATTCTCCATGGTCTTACCAAAGATTGAATCATTCATTCATTTATAAAAATCTTTTTCAAAGTCGGAGCAAGCTTGGGTTCGCAATTGTGTATTTAAATTAATATATTTCTGCAACCACGGACTTTGACGAAATTTTAAAATCCGATGAATTTTTTTTTTTATTCTAAACCCATTTCTAAACATTGTTTAAGATTTTTATAATGAATTATATATTTGGTTTTATTATTTAAATTTATAACCAATTTAAAATCTTTCGTATCCCCTACACAAATGTTCTCTGGACAAAGAGGAAAATCAGAGTGTAAATCATGTACATTTTTTGGATACTCCAAATCCACTTCTAATATGTATCCAATATCTGAATCGTCTCCAACATAAAAATTTGTGTTTATATCAACCCATTCGAATTCACCTAATGGTAAATGCTGAGACATTTTTATTTTTTTATTTTTTATTTATTTTTTTTTTTCGCTGGGAAATGCTTTTACGCAGACCATCCCTGAGTAGGACACTTGTGTCCTACAGAGGAATGGTACTGTGGGACTCATCGAACCCGACACTACCCACTAAAACCCACCTATATGAGATGCTGCAGGACGCTTGCGCATGCCACTACAGCACCTAGGTGGGAGGCCCACCTAACGTGGGCCACTATCGCCTTCGGGGAGCCCCAGTGTATCTTTCAGGGCGCCCGCAGCCTCGATGACTTGCGGGAAGATCTTCATGACCTACCTGCAGTAGCTCGTCTAGGGTTAGGGAAGTTGGAGATGCGCGTACCGCCTTCTCCTACCTCCCGGTCTACGACGGCGGAGCAGATCTGCATCCACGCTAAGCTCGCGCGCACGCTCCGCGGTCTCCTTCTGTGCGATAACAGATTCACAGAAGGAGACTGCTACAGACCAGTTCCTCTCACTCTCCAGCATGGCTTCCATCATACTAGACAGTGAGAGATCCCTACCCACTACAGCCATCAAGGCGTGGCGTTGCGGAGCCCAAGCGGGGCATTCAGCCAGAGTGTGATGCGCCGAATCAACGGAGGCATCACACTCGTGGCACGCTGGTGACATCTCCCGACGCGCAATCCGATGCAAATATTTGCCGAAGCAACCATGCCCTGTTAATACCTGCACCAGTCTGAACGTCAGGACGCCAAACCCCCTTGTCAACCAGCGCTCTAGGTGGGGGCGAACCGCCTCCACCGTCGCCAGTCCTGCCACCGGTGAACCCAGGTCCTCCCTCCATCGCCGAATCAGGGCTTCGTCTGCTCTCTTTCTGATCCGCCCGATAACCTCACTCGATGGTTGCTCACCTCGCGACCGCTCACTTGCACGGAATGCGTGAACTCTGGCGATCAATTCCGCCTGCAGCTCCCAAGGCGGATCGCCCGCCAGGAGTGTAGCCACCATCCACGACACTGTCCGGTATCCTCGAATAGCTCTAACCGCTATGACCCGCTGCGCTTTACGCAATTGGGTCTTGTTATGAACGGAGAGAGTATCGGCCCACACAGGAGCGCCGTAAAGTGCCATGGATTTCAACACACCGACGTTCAAACGTCGACATGTAAAATCGGGCCCTCCGATATTTGGCAGTAATCTACCGAGGGCCCCGGCGGCGTTCACAAGCTTAGGTGCAAGCTGAGCGAAGTGCGACTTAAACAACCATCGACTATCCAGGGTTAGTCCCAGATACTTCATCTGGGGCCGTACCTCCACCTCCTGGCCCTGGATGCGCAAAGTAGCCCTACGTGGGGGCCCTTTGCGAGGGCCATGAAAAAGTAGGGCCTCAGTTTTAGGCATAGAGACCTTCAGACCCAGCGCTTCGATGCGGCCAATAACAAGACGCGTGCCGGTTTCAGCCAAGCGTGCCGCCTCCTGGTAGGATGGACCACGGGCCGTGACCAAAGTGTCATCCGCGTAACAGATGATACTCATCCCAGGAGGAAGACGACAGCGCAGGAGCCAATCGTAACCGATGTTCCACAGTAACGGGCCCAAAACCGACCCTTGTGGAACCCCACAACCGACACTTCGTCGACCGATCCGGCCATTTCCCCCAATCCATATGACTACTCTATCTTGGAGGTAGTCATCTAACAGCCGCCGGAGATAGAGAGGCACCCCATGGAACCGCAGTGCCTCTCTTAGCGTCTCAAACGGCAGACTGTTAAAGGCATTGACCACATCTAACGAGACGGCGAGAAGAACATCTGTCTCTGCTGTAGCAGCCAACGACCGGGTTTTCAAGGCGTTCAGGGCATCAATGGTTGACCGACCGGCCCTGAACCCGAACTGAGCCTCTGAAAGATCGGGACCTACCCTCTCTAGGTGTTGAATAAGACGGAAGGCGATGATCTTCTCTAAAAGCTTGCCTATCTCATTCAGCAGCACAATTGGCCTATATGCGGAGGGAGAGTCCAGAGGACGCCCCTCCTTGCGCAGCAGGCACAATCCTCCTACCTTCCAAGTCTTCGGAAACTGTCCAGTTAATAAACATTGATCGAATAGTTTCCGAAGTTTGTCACTAAGGTATTCCAGGGCGATGCTTAAAACTCTACCTGGAATACCATCTAGTCCGGGAGCCGTTTTCTTGGCCTTCAATCTCCTGAGCGCCAAATTCATCTCCTCGTCAGTTATGCAGGGAACCTCCGACATCTCCTCATATTCGGAAATTGGAGCCATTCTAGGAGGGACATGCCTTAGCGGCTCTGGAAATAGGACCTCCACAAGGCGTAGAAGAAAACTCGGTGACAGCGTTTCTGTTAGAGGAGCACCCTGCACGCGGAGTTTTTTCCGTGCGGCGAGATAGGGGCGTCCCCATGGAAACTTGCTAAGACCCGCTAAAAGTTCCTGATAGGCCTTACGTTTCGCAAGCCTAATTGCAAGCTGCAGAGCCTTTTTGCTTTCTTTGTACATGCCCTGCAGCCGGCTTTCAAGAGCAGGGTCGAGTCCGTTTCTCCTTCTACACCTTGTGTACGCCCGTCGGGCCCGATGACAGGTCGCCCGCAGTGCAGCAATCTCGGTCGTCCACCAGTACACTTGGCGGCGGGCTGGTCTTCGCCGGGCTCTCCGCATGGCAGCATTGCATACCTTTGTTATTTTGCTGTGTAGCTGGCCTGATAACACTTCAACATTGTGGCCATTCACCATATCGCTTGGAAAGCTCCACTTTGCCACAATCGCAGCCTCTTTAGCTAAGTGTACGTTAAGCTGGCTGAGAGCCCACCTTGGAACTTTTGAAATGAGCCCCTGCGTTGGGCCACCGGTGGTTGGTGAATGGAAATCTCAAACCTAATATAAAGATGGTCTGACAAGGTCTCCACTTCCTCTTCTACTCTCCAATTCCTTACACAAAGCGCGACGGATGGAGATGCGAAAGATAGGTCCACCACGGACCCCCCGTTATGTCGCACACAAGTGAATGTTGTCCCCACATTGAGAAGGGACAGTCCGGAGAGGAGAGCCCACGCCTGTACAGCTTTGCCCTTAGTATTTGATGTAGGATTCCCCCAGGCACGGGACTTGGCATTGAAATCGCCAAGCACAATTATTTTCTTCGGCGACTGTCGACCAACCGCAAGTCTGACGGAATCAAGAAAGATCTCGAAGTCCGCCAAACTGCGGTTGGGGGAGAAGTAAACGCCAAATAAAACGTAATCTCCCCACTGTACCACGACATACCCCGAGCCTCTTTCCAAGGCTGTGATAGGAGCTCTGGTGTTGGTGCTAGATATAACTACTACAGAGTCGTCCAAATCAGCCAACCAACGCGGATTATGAGGGACCAAATAAGGCTCACAGACGACACCGATATCGATACTCCACTCCGCCATAGATTGCAGTAGTAAGTCCTGCGCTCTGGCGGAGTGGTTGATATTAGCCTGTAGGAAGCTTGCTTGATTTATAGCCATTATGATGACATATCACCTTCCTCTACGACCTGATGGTCTCCAGCTCCAGAGGGTGCTCTTGTCTCAAGAGCCACTGATCCCTTGACAGGTGGTGGACGGCACTCTGCACCACCCATTATATGTCCTGATGGTCTCTTTGCGTCCATGCACACCATGCAGCGAGGCTCGGCACGGCAAGTGTGAGACTTGTGCCCCTCACAATCACATCGGAAACATAGATTGTCCCTGACAGTTGTTGAAGGACACTGTGGCCTGGCATGGCCAAGTGCCAGACATCTGTAACAACGCAAAGGACGCTCCTCAAGAACCTGGACCCTGGCAGAGCTCCAGCCTATCAAAATTCGACCCTTAGCCGCGATTGTCTTAGCGCAATCGCATGGACACCGCACCACCGCTGTCATCATACCTCTGGGACCAAGGCGAAGCTCAGACACTGTAACAGCATCAACAGTATAGCTACCAGCATTTCAGACGGCACTAACCACCTTTTCTTTGGTAACTGAATCATCCAGTCCCAATAATTTCAAAGTGGCATTCTTATGAGGTCTGGTGACTACAGCCAGCCCTTCTAACACCACTTTCAACCGCTCTGCTAGTAAATCTGCCTGTTCTGCAGAGTGAACGGCAGATAACTCCAACAACCGAGCACCTGAAATGGCCTGGCGCACGGTTAAGCCTTCGGTGATACCCAACTTCGCCAGATCAATACCTTGCTGCGCTCGCTCCAATGCTTGAGCATAGGATACAGCCTTCGCCAGTGACTCTGCCGTTAAAGTTATTATAACCGCCTCTGTACGGGGAGGTTTAGGGAACTTTAGTTCTAGGCACATTTACAACTGTCATTGTCGCCGCTGGGGTGAGGGAAGACTTTTTACTTTTCTTGCCCTTCCTAATCACTGTAGTCCAAGTACCACCCTCCTCTTCTCGGTTTTCTGCAACGTGAGCTTGTTGTAGTGTAGAGTCTCCGGGTTGAAGCTCTGAAAGAGAATTTGGCAATGGATCGCTTTCTCTTATCACTGAATGACCTCCGGTCTTATTGAGCCTCGGTCTCCGCCTATTTTCGACTTCGGTCCCCACTATTTCTGACGTAGTCGGGGGTGACACCGCTGTTGGAAGATGTCCACGAGTTGTCCTCCTAGAGTCTGACGCTAGTGGAGGACGCATACTTTTTGCGGGCAAGAGACGCTCTTCGATGCCAGCAAAACGAGCCTCTATCATAGTCCCAACTGAGCAGACAATAGAGCGCCTTAACTCCTCCAGCACTTCTTCACCAACGCTGACGGTCATTGCTGAAAAATGCTGAGACATAGCCCAACCATATAAATTGTTGGCATCTAAATATGTAAGATATGAATTAGGTTTTTTCTAGTCATATTCTTTCATAAACTTGTTGTTAGCTGATGCATAGCGATTACTACTCTGGGACACACCTCCTCTTATACCAGATCGCATAAAAGCTATTTTATCAATATCAGTCAGCAATTCTAATTCGATCTGTGTATACTTTAGCATAGCAGGATCCAGATCATAAGTATTTAAACAAACGTTTCTAAAGTTTTCAAATATGTCACATAAAAGTAAAACATCTGTTTTCAAATAGAAATTGGAATAATCACACATGTCCTTACAATTAAAATGTTTCCATATTTTTTGTGCATGTTCATAATCTTCCTCTGAAACACTACTATCTGTTAGAGTACTATAGAACTGTTCTCTAGTAGGGAGAGATTGTAATTTTAAATCATCGAACGAAGACATGTGTTCATAGGGGTAGATACCCTTTCGTTTTAAAAGTAAAAAATCTGAACAAGATTTTTAACGGAAATTGTTTTTTTAGTTCATGAAATTGTTCATTATTTAAATTATTAGCTAAAGAGTCTAAACTAGAAGATAAAATTTTTAATGAATGTATAAATCTTAAACTAACACGTTGATTATTAATTTTTAATTGTTTTGAAAACGATATGTAACGCTCTTTATTTAAAGGTATTACTTCGATATCACCCTCAACAAAATTTAATGCTCTTATAATAAAGTGTGCATCATAATTACAAAGATTGTGTGAAATTACTGGAACGAAACGGGGAATTACAAATTTACTACTACAAATTTCATGTGCAACACCTTCAAACAAACCAGTGTAATGATTATAGTCTACAACTGTTTGTGAATTTAAATTTTTGTTGCAAATATAACATTTACTGGATTTTTCAATTTTTTTTTAAATTGGTCAGTCATGGGTTCAGGTCTTTTCTTATTAATATTCAATCTACATATATTTAATAAATCCTCATGTATACTTTTCATAAAAATTTTCTGTGTGTGATTTACTTGGATCTTTGCTGCATGATTGTATTGGTTTTAAAAATGCCTCGAAGTCGACATAAATATAAATAACATACGGTACTTTTAACTTTTTTTGGTATTTATCAAAATAAATTGTATTGCATAGTGTGAGTTCACTAAACCAATTTTTGTATGATGTTTCTGGGTTTGGTAATTCAGTTCGTATGTGTTTACAATCATTTTCTTGATGCTTACTCAATTTTTCGTTTGTTAGAAAATATAAAAGACATCCGTCGCAAATATAAATTGCATCATTTTGATGTACGATTTGGGTTTTTACAAGTCGAGATAAATTTTTTATATAACAATAATGACCATTTGTATTGTCAGATAAATATAATAAGTTTATATGTCTTTCTTTACGACTTTTGGTAAAATGTAATGGTCCGATAATGTAATTATATTTTTCCTCTTTATGGTATTCCAAACCAAATACATTAATGCTAATATCGTTAAGTTTTTCTATTTTAGCAATATCTTTAATTTTAACGGGGAAGGATATATTATTAAAATTTAACTTATTTACATGCATTGCGTATGACGATACTCTATCCGAATTTTTTCCACGGGATATAATGCTGAGAGTAAAGCCCATTTAAAGCAGAAACAGTCTGTGTTTTTAACGTTAATTACAGCTTTTTTAATTTTATGTCTCTAGGTAGATATATATATGATGTTCCCTTTAATGGATTAAATTTATTAACATTCATTTCAATAGAGTTTATACATTTTAAGCTCCAACCACTGTCCTTTTTTTCAAACTCGCTTATCTTGTTAATTATATTACTCCGCAAATATTTAGAAAAAAATTCCAAGTCGTCACCTAAGCTTATAACATGATTTGAGGTTTGGAATGAAAAGGTATTATTTAATTCTTTAGCTTGCTGAATGAAATCAGCATGAAAAAAAAAAAAATTCACTTTAAAAATAGTCAAATCTTTGATGCACTCGTCAATGAGAATCATAATGGTATTCGCTATTAAATCAAAGAACAATTCCGGTGTCTCTAATATATCATTAGATTTTTCGAAATTCAACGTTATTTCGTAAGTCACCACTCTATTTTCAAAAGCACTGTCTAATATAGTTACATTTGTTAACAAATGTTTAGTTTTTAGTACATTATTTTTATGTAGTTTACTTTTATAATAATTTGTGATGTATTTTTTACTAACAAGTAACTTACATGTAGAACACTCCACTTTACTATCATCTTTTAAAGTTTCATTATTCAGTATACTTGTTGAAGTTGAGGGTTCTTGAGTCCGCCTCCTTTTTCTGTTGTCATTTATTGTGGAAGTGGCTTTTCTCTTTGAACCTCCTCCTTCTTGTATGCATGATGCTTCTGTGTACTGTGCAGTGTGGGTGTGTGTGTGTGTGTGTATCTTGTGCAAGTTGACTTGTCTTAGACATAGTCGTCAATGTCAGTCATCGTCATTGTGTAAAAAAGTAGATTAGTAGTTAATTTATTTACACTGTTTTACTTTCTATAAAATATACTAATTGTTTGATCTAATTTGTTGTTAGTCAATATTTATCATCAGAACATTTATCAGAACATTACCTCCTCAACGCGCGAATGCAAACTATTGTTAACTTGTAGTACTACGAGTATACCACATGTATATGAAATCATCTTTGTCATTTCAGTGTTAAAGAGTAAAACCCGAACAATATTTACAATTTGGTTTCTCGGAGTATACCAATACTAAGTGTAGAACAAGACTCCGGAGACTGAGTCAAGCAACCTCTCTGTAGGATATCTCTTTCAATAACTTATCACAAGCAAGCACTATTTTAGCTGTTTTTGGTTCGTTTTCTTTGGGTCTTGATTATTATTCTATCAATTATCGTCAATTTGAGAGGATATAGTCCTAGTCTTATTATTAGTCGACATATTTTTGCGGAATGCTAACTCAGTTCTTCAGTCTCCATACATTTGAATTGGTTATTAAAATTCATATTTCGAATTACTAATACTACTATTATACTCTTAGAAAGATATATATTACGTTTACTTTCCATCCTTCACCTTAAAATTTTATTACATATTTATCTTATATATATAGGTGATTATATTAATATTAATAAATATAGGTGAAATTAAATATGCAAGCAAACCTTTTTTTTTTTTCCTTTTTCTTTCTTTATGTCAACTTGCCAACTCGTCCAGCCAGTTACATTTTACAATTAAATAAATATTAAATAATTTTATTTCTTCTAGTGTGAATAAAAATAACATTATTATTATATTAAATTATTTATATAAAAAAAATTTAAATTATTAAATAATTTTTATCTCTCTATCATGTTTACGGAAGGAAATTTTCTTCAAGTGAATATAAATTTTTGCCAAATTCCTTTAAATTAATTTAAATTTAAATTTATTTTATTTTATAATAATATACTAATTTTAACATTATTACTAATATTTTTATTTAAAATTTATTAATTAAACAATAAATTAATAATTTTTTTAAATTTAAAATTTAATTTTTTATCCCTTAATATATTTTATCTTAAAATTTATTAATTAAACAATAAATTAATATTTTTTTTAAATTCAAAATTTATTTTTTTCTAAAAAACTAAATATATTTAAAAACGATTTACATTTCATTTCAAATTAATTATTAAAAATAATTATACTACATTAACATTACTAACTAATTAACTCTTTTACATTCGAGATTTTATTATTTAATACATATTTTTTTAATAAACTCTGATACACAAGATACAATAAATTAAATTTACTTTTATATAAATTATTATTTAAATTATTTCAAAATTCTTCGACAATACTAATTTACTATAAAAATTTATATTTTTTCTTAAAAAAATACTTTAATACCCCCAAATATTTAATTTTTTTTAATTATTTATATAAATTATTAATTTTCCCCCTCAAATTAATTTTTAATATAATATCTTTTCAATGTAAATGAAATACTTATTCAAGCTCTAATTTGATCATTCTAGAAACACTTTCCAGTACTTCTACTTTGTTACGACTTATTTCAATTTTTAATGAAAGTGACGGGCAATATGTAGATATTTTAATTATCAATCATTTTAATAAACTAATTAAAATTACATTTAAATCCACCTTCAATTATATTTTACAAATATTACATCCATTTAAATAAATTTATTGTAACCCATCTTAATCCTAATTATAATCTGCATCTTGATCTGAATTAATTTCTAATTAAAATTTTAAAATATTATTATTATTTAAAAATATTTTTTTAACAATGATATACAAAATAATGAATTAAGTAAATTTATTCGTGGATTATCAATTAATAGACAGATTCCTCTAAATGAACTAAAATACCGCCATTTTATTAAGGTTTCAATATAATTTATTTACTATTTTAGTACTTAAAATTATTTTTTTAATAATAGGGTATCTAATCCTAGTTTACACTAAAATCTATTAAATCATAATTTATAAATAAATTTTAATTAAATTAAAATTTCACTTAATAATTTAATGTTTAATTTAATATTTATATAATTATTTATTATATACTGAATTAATTTAATTTAACTTTTGTTTAACCGCAATTGTTGGCACAAAATTAGTTATTAATTTTTATATTACTATATCTTAATTTCTTGAATTTTTAATACTAGTTATTACTTTAACTATAAACTATTATGTAAAATAAATTTAAAATAAATTGTTCAAAACATAAAATTTTATCTATTATTTTTTAATTTTACTTAGATTTTTTTTTTATATATTAAATTTTTAATATATATATATATATATATATATATATATATATATATATATATATATATATATATATATATATATATATATATATATATATATATATATATATATATATATATATATATATATATATATATATATATATTAAAATTTTAATTAATTAATATAAACTGCTGACAGGTGGATGTAGTTGAACATTACGATTTCATTTTATTCATTTCGTTATTTAATTTTATTTTATTATTGGTATTTGATTATAGTTATAACATTTTATTAACCCAGATAAGCCTACTGTCCTATATTTAGGACAGTATAAATAAAAAAAAATATCAGAATACCCTCTATTTCTAAGATTATTTAGTCTTATGATTTGCAATAAGAAACGTGTCCGCTTTATTAGAAAAAATAAAAAGACAGTTATTTTAACAGTTTTTACCTTATATATTACCTTATAAGTGGGTAATAAAAGTGCGTTGCAGACATGGCAAATGACAGGTATGTATAAAAAGTTATATTTTACTCGTGAGTTGTTTTTTTTCTGTGTTAATATCTAGTTGATAACCTTAACTTTCGTACTAAATAAATATTCTAGCAAAATAATATAAATAAATTACGTATAACTTGTTACAAATACTAGCGTACTATATATAGGACAGTAGGATAATATACATGATTTTAGTACAATAATACAACTTTTTCTTTACAGACCGTTAGCTGCGCATGAAATTTTAGATGCTTTAGAAAATGAAGAAGATTATAGAGAACGACTGATATGTATTCTACCTCCTCCTGTTGATCCTGACTGTCTCACCTCCTGATTCGGGTGAAGAAGATAATGTAACTTTGAATAATTTGCCACGAAACATTCTGCTTCAACCGGCTGAAGTAATGATTCAAGGGCAGATTATGGTGAGTGATACAGAAGAAGAACCTTCTGATTCTACAGGTCGAACTAAACGTAGGCGTACCTACGGATGGAGAAAACGGGACTTGGCAAAAAATCCCGTGAATTGGCCAGATGTTCAAGGCGCTTGCCAAGATAAGCGCCCAATTGAGTGGTTTGAAAACTTCTTAGATGAAGATGTTATTTCGTTGTTGGTGTCAGAGAGCTGAGTTGCTGGAAGAGATAACAAAGAAAGGCCTTCGTTGCACTGGGACAGTTCGAGAAAACAGGACATCTAGTTGTCCTCTGATTACATCGAAGTTACTGAAAAAAAAGGAACGTGGTGCTGTCGATTACAGAACGACATGTGACAATACGTTCATTATTGCTAAATGGCATGACAATAATATATTCAGTATTGCTTCTAATGCTGTAGGAATAAATCCCAAACAATCTGCCAAACGCTTCTCACAAAGTGAAAAGAGAAACATTGTCATAGAAGAACCACATATGGTGTCCATTTATAACAAATATATGGGAGGAGTGGATCGGTCTGATGAAAATATTTCACATTACCGAATTGGTATACGAGGTAAGAAATGGTACATGCCGTTGCTCACACACATGATTGATCTTGCCGAACATAATGCATGGCAGTTATATAAAATAAATCATGGAAAACTGGATCATCTTGGCTTTCGCAGAAGGGTAGCAATTGCTTTGATTGAATCAAACAGAAAAAATGCCAAAAGAGGGCCTAGCCGACCCTCCCATCATGAACATGCTGATAGTCGTAAAGACCAAATGAATCATCTGGTTATTCCTCAATCGAAACAAACACACTGTCGTGAATGTCACAAAAAATGTTTGACACGTTGCAAGAAATGTGATGTTGGAGTGTGTGTCAAGTGTTTTGAAACATATCATTCATAAATAGTGTTAATCTAGTAAATTACATATAACAATGGGTAATATAATCAATAGTTATCTAATAAACTACACTTTTTGATTACATTCTGTTTTGTCATAAATGGTCTTTTATTTCCTCTTATTATCCTACTGTCCTACATATAGGACGGCTGTTTCCCTGAAAGCCTTACACTTAATTTTTTTTCATAATTTTTTTTATGTTGCATAAGATCTAATAAACTAAATAATGTAACTTTTTTCAAAATTTCAGAAAATTTTAGTTTCAGGCTTATCTGGGTTAATATATATATATATATATATATATATATATATATATATATATATATATATATATTATATATATATCTATATATATATATATATATATATATATATATATATATATATATATATATATATATATATATATATATATATATATATATATATATATATATATATATATATATATATATATATATATATATATATATATCTATATATATATATATATATATTTATTTATTTATTTAAACATTGTTAGTATGCAAAGTAATGAGGAAGCTAAAAGAGAAATAATAATCCTTAAAAAAGACAATAACGATCTTCGACAGGCGCTGAACTCCCAAGGTAATACAGTTAATAACCTAGACAGAGAAATAAGATCAAGTAACCTAGAGTTACACTGTATTCCAGAGCACAGAAGTGAAAATTTGTTAACAACAATAGAACAGATTGGGAGAGTGATAAGTGTACCAATAACGAATGGAGTTATTTCAAAGTGTACTCGCATAGCTAAAATTAACAAAGAATCAGCACGTCCTAGGTCAGTTCTAGTAAAATTTAGCAGTCCATTACTACGAGATCGTTTCTTAGCAGGAGTGATAAAGTTTAATAAGAATAATATAGACAACAAATTAAACACAACACATATTGGTATTTCTGGAGATAAAAGGCCAATATATATATATATATATATATATATATATATATATATATATATATATATATATATATATATATATATATATATATATATATATATATATATATATATATATATATATATATATATATATATATATATATATATATATATATATATATATATATATATATATATATATATATATATATCAGAACACTTGACATCAACAGCAAAGGATATTTACGCTGCTGCCAGAATTTTTGCAAAAGAAAAACAGTTCCGGTTTGTATGGTCGCGTAATAGCAATATTTACCTCAGAAAATCAATATCGAGTGACGTTATACAAGTTAAATCAAAAGAATTTTTAAAAAATATTACAATAAAAGACACTTATAGTGATATTCAGACTCACATATTGGTTATATATTTTTATTTTGTATTACTTTTAAGTAATTATTTATTTTGAGTTTTGTAAATGGTGAAACCATTACGGATTTTTTACCAAAATGTAAGGGGCATAGCGGACTAAAACTAATGTTACTTATCTTTTGCCATTCTTAATACTGACTTCGATGTTATAGTTTTTACTGAAACTTGGCTCAATAATAGTATATATTGTAATGAAATTATTGACAATCGTTACAATGTCTTTCGCCGAGATCGCGAGTCAAGCGATAGTTTTAAATCAGATGCAGGAGGAGTATTACTTGCTGTGTCGAAGCGATATACGAGTTATAGGGTAGAGTCTTGGGAAACAAAATGTGAAGATCTTTGGGTAAATATTATCCTAGACTCAACAACAGTCTCTTTATGTGCAGTTTACATTCCGTCACCTTTAAAATATGAAGTACTCGAAACCTATGTAAACAATATAGAACGGATAATTCATAAACAATCCTGTACTATTCTAATAGGAGATTTTAATATTCCAGCAATACAGTGGACTGAAGAGTCGGACCCCTCCACTACGTAGCCATTTCTATCGGTGTCCTCGAAGAGTTTTCTTCCTGGTTCATCCATGCGTGGGCAACGCCAGGCGGGATGTTTAGCGTTCCAGTCCCCGGCCGCAATTGTGGGGAAGGTGTCACCAAGCACTCGGTGCACCTCACCGAGATTGAGAGCGCCTCGGGGGGGTCGGTAGATGGCATACAGCCTGATGGTCTGCATGCCAAGACACAACTCAACCCCTAGGGACTGGAACGACTGCGTCGCTAGGTCCGGAAGAGGAAGGTGAGGAAGGCTGCGTCTGACTGCGATGAGGAGGCCGCACCACGCGTTTTTCTCAGTATCCAGGCGCAGGGTGTGGTAGCCTGGGATGGCTAGGGGCTCTGAGGCTCTCAGATGGGTCTCATTTATGAGAGCCACATCTATGTTTTGTTCTCTGAGAAGGAGCCGGAGGAAGTGGGCTTTGTTTCTCAGAGAACAAGCGTTCCAGAACATGATGCGTAGCTCAGCCATTTGTGAGCAAACGCATCATGCCTGACAGCACGACCTCGACAGGGTCACGGTTCTCCTTGAGGGCAACAAGGACGTCCTTGAGGACGTCGATAGCCCTGTCAAGGGACGCGCGGGTATCGCCCGAAACTGGAGCAGCCTGGTTCCGGGAGGCTTGTGCAGCATCAGGGGCTGCACGGACTGCGGTGGGTTGGCTGGTTGGCGCAGAAGAACAGGCAGTACCCTTCTTCCTATTACCCTTAGACCTCTTCTTGGAGGCACTACGGCCGACTCCGCCATCCCTCGTAGAAGGCGGATTGGCCGGAGCCATCAAAGAAGAGGCCTGTGCGTCCGCGGCTACCATGTTGGTAGGGACCGGGGCGACCGATGCCGGAGGCTTGGAGGCTTAGAGGCAGCTGTGAGGGCGAGTGTACCAGCCCTCTTATTCCTGAGTTCCCTCTTTATTTGAGGGCATGAAGAATAATTGGCTGGATGGGCCCCCCCCACAGTTGGCGCACGTGGCGGGCTGCTCTAATGGGCGCGGGCAGTCCTGCTCTTCTCCGCATCTCACGCAGGCCAATCTGCGGTGGCACCCATGGCTCGAGTGCCGGAAGGCCTGGCAGCGGTGACACTGCACTGGGCCCTTCCGGCTACGCCAGGCTTCAATTTTGACGCCAGGCATGTACAGCAACTCATTGATGCTGTAGATGCCTGGCACGAGGTCTGGGGTATTGGCCAGGACCGCAAAGAAGATATAGTCCGGCCGACCTTTCCTCGCCCGGATCGGCCGGACATACTCGGCCTGATACCCGAGTTCTCCCAGCGCCTCCGTAATCTCCTCAGGAGTGGTCGTCACAGGAAGCCCCCTGATGGCCACCTTGCGACTCATTTCCGAGGGGAGTGCGTAGGAGAACCAACTGATCTTTTCCGTCATCTCCATGTTGACGAGGTACCGCTGGATTGTACGATATTCGGCCTCCGACTCTGGAGAGAAGCGCACACCTTTCCCAAATGGGCGCGCGTTGGGTGCGTGTCCCAACCTCTCTTTGAGCACCCGGAAGTGGGTCGCCCAGTTGGGCAGGGTCTTCACAACGAGAGGTGGGTAGCGAGGCCTCGATTTTGGGGCGGGTGCAGCTGCTGGAGCCGATGCCGCCTGCGCCGCCTGGCTCGGGCTTCCTGCCCGGAGCGCATCGGCAAAGGTGACCGAGCTATCAGTAGCGGCACCCGTGGTGCTGGTGGTGGTAGAGGTGATGGGCGCGACCGTTTTAGGCGCTGGATTCTGTGCCCGAAGGCGTGGGTCACTAGACGCTCCCGCGGCGGCGGGGCGCGGTTGCGCGCAAAGCCTTTTTGGAAGCCTTTTTAGAATATTTACAAATTAAATATTTAAAATTTCCAAGGACAAGAGAAAGGTTCGGGCCGTATGAGCGTAGTGAATACGTACGTACAGTGCGAAGCTTGCAATCAATGCAATGCAATAATAATATGTATGAAATACCTTTCCTTTCTTCTAAGAAGACATTCTATATATATCTAATAATAATAAATAAGTGTATCTCATACAATTTATTTTGTGTAAGAAAGTCATAATATAATTAAAATAGTATTTACTTTTTTTATATTATTATATAATTAATTTTTAATTTATTTAAATAAATTTTTTTATTTAAAATAATAATTTAAAAAAAAAACTTTGCAATAAACGAATCTAACGCCATCTATTGATAAAACTGCTTAATACCTAATCAAATACATTTAAAATATATTATATTATAAATAATAAATAACTTAAAATATAAAAAATATATACAAAAATAATTCACATTTTATATAATATAAATATGTCCTATTTTTAAATTACAAGCTAAAACTTATTAAAAAATTGTATAATTGATTTTATTACTTACAATATGTAACGTATACTTTCTACAGTCAAATCAAATATTAATATTATAAAATAACTACAATTATCTGTAAAACTTTAAAACATTTTGCTATTAATAATTTTTTTCTAAAAAATCTATTTCACATAAAACAACGACGAGGGGGAAATATGTAAGCTTTATCAAGAAAAATGACATGTTTCAGAAAAAATTGAGCGTCCATCGAATATCTATACCTAAAAATTTTTTATTGTATCTGTATTCATTGAGAGCGATTATTATAAAATGTTTAAACTGACAACCCTTTTTTAATTCAAATCTTAAACCAAATGCTCAATACTCTTTTGAAGTCCGTTTCATGTGACAAAGAACACGTCAACGAGCTCTTTTCAGAGCTACTTTTTTTTATTATAAGCTCTCTTACACCTCTTACTATTTTGCAACATGGAGACCCGTATTCGTATCCAGGATTAGATACACCGTACTATTAGACCAAGATACGATAGCGTTTGATAAGAATAACCTAGTTATGAGTAGTTTTTTTATTTAACACAATTAGGTTAGGTGTCTATAACATTAACTGGCTCCAAAGCCAATCCTGTTTTACCAGATAGGACGTCTCATATAGTTCTTTTGAGAGCCAATACTGTCTCACTCACGTGATAAAAAAAAAGTTCTATAAAAAGTTCTTATCAGAACTACTTATTGTTTCTCGGCAAAACGAATATAGTAAAAGCTCTTTTCAGAGCTGGTCTATATAGCCCCGCTCGAGGAGAGAGTTGTTGAACTGTTAGAACATTGTTAAGAAGAGTTCACTTCACATCTCAGAGCTGATCTTAGTTTTATACGAGACAAGTGGCGTTCTGTTATATTTATAGTTACTTTCAATTGACATTATTATTACATACTGACGTACTGTCAATACTATTGTCTGCTTTACATACGGTCCTGTTAAATCAATATGAAACAGTGAAGTAAATTATATGACCATATTGTATATACATTATGGGGTACATAAGAGTTGGCGTGACGCAGCGGCACAGCATCTGACTGTACTGTCTTTGTGGGTTCGATTCTCACTCGGAGAAAATTAATTTTAATGTTTAACATTTAACTTTATTTTTGACTTATTATTATTATTATTTAATCGGTTTTTTTAGTCGTAACCCTATAACATGTGTTATTCTAGTAAGCACGACTGAGTCATGGCTTAAAGTTGAACAAAGAAGAGATAAAGACTTATCTGCAATAATAATTAAACTAGTGCAGGGAGAAGAGTATCAAGGATATCGATTAAAAGATCATATTTTATATAAGAAAGCAACCGAGCCTATATCGTGCCATATTATTTGGAAGAAAGTTGATCCTAATATGTCAATATTAATAAGAAAATTTATCGATAACGGCATTATTTGTAGAACAAGTAAACGACCATCTGGTGCAAAACAGTGTCAACTCTATACCATAGAGAAGGATCCTGTACCTTTTCATTAATATTACTGGAAAACTATCTGTCCGTAATGCAAATGTAAATATGTGGTAGTTATTATAAATGGCTATACAAAATTTACCTCACTGAGCCATGTTACAGATAAAACCTCTACTTCCATGCTTCAGCCACTTAAAAGGGTAGTGTCTCTTTTTGGAGTCCTTAATCAGATAATAAGTGATCGAGATACAGCTTTCAAAGCAGAATTTGGCGAATTTTGTAAACAGAATGGTATTCATCAACATTTTATTGGGCCGGGAGTAAGTAGGACCAATGGACGAGTGGAACGTGTAATGGCTGTGATTATTTGTCAGTCCTCTGAAAGCCTTAACAGGTACACAATGTGCAGTACCATTGGAACTTATTTCATTGGTTAATGACTCTAGTTATGTTATAAAGAAAGATGAATTCATAAAGGTTTAGCTGTCTTGTTGTCGTCTTGATCTCAAATACCCACATGCATATGAAATATGGAAGTGTTCGCCTAGTGATCGTTATCTAATAAAAAAAGGCAGATCAGAGAAAGCAACTCATGACCAGTTGCGTGCGGCAACCAATTCTTTTTAAATAACCGTGTCGGTGAAGGAAAATGGATTGTTATTTAATATATTTCGGTGAATTTTCATTTTGGTCGAGCTCTATTTGTTGTTGTATATGTTTGAGTGTCTGCAATGTGAACAAAAGGTGTGCAGCGAGGGCTAGCACCAACTATAACCTCATTATGAAAGAATAAGGGACACCGTCTTCTCCTGGAGTAGTGTCTTTTAAATCCTTTAAGATGCTTTTGAGTTCCTCAAAGGAAAAGGGGGCATCCATTTCCTCTGAAGACTCAATCGGCATGGTTGGGGATAAATCAAACGACGGTACAAAGGGTGGGGCCAATTTGTCAGGATGAACTTCTCCACCTCTCCTTCAAAGAAGCATGACTACAAAGCAGCTTGCCCTAGGAATCTCTGACGCAAAGACATTTTGTGATATCTTGCGTCGCTTTATCCCGAGCACGTGCCAATTTGTAGATGAGCTTCTGCCCCTCCACAGTTTCAAGTTTATCATATAGAGATAATAAACTATCACTGCGGGCTCTGGCTACAGCTCTTTTGCTGGCACGTTTCGCTGCTATGTACTCCAGTCTGTCTTCAGGAGAGTTGGAACGCTGCCATTCCTTAAATGCAGTCTTCTTATCATGAATCACCTCTTGTACCTTGTCATTCCACCACCGTGTCTCCCTGTCCATAATACGTCCTCCCCTAGAAACGCCAAGAACATGTTTACCAGCCGTAATGATTGCTGACTGAGCACGATCCCAAGTATCCTGAGCAGTTTCGGTGTTAGTTGATAAATTTTGACTGTTAACCTCTGCCAGAAAGTCGGTCTGCATCGGTCCATTCAGCAACCACCACTTGATCTTAGACTTACGCGTCTCCGCTAATTTCTTTATCGGGGTAACGACATAATCCATGACAAGAAGACGATGTTGGGCCGTGAGACTTTCACCAGGAATGAATTTACAGTTAGTTAGTTACCTTGCCAACATGACACCGCCTGGTCAATAGATAATCTATTTGGGTTGAGTGGAGTCCACTCGCATACGTAATAAGATGCTGCGGACTCTTTTGGAAGAACGTATTCACGGTGGACAGATCAGATGCAATACAGGTTCTCAGGATATTTTCGCCCTCTATATTGCGGCGACCGTGACCAAAGCCATCGTGGACACGTTCATACGTATCCGCAGCCTTACCCACGTGACCGTTAAGGTCTCCCCCCAACTATAATCACCTCGGTAGATGGTATAGCGAGTAGAACCTCTTCATATTGCTCCCAGAATGACTCCTTTTCGGCCCCACTACAACCAGCCTGGAGTTTCCTTCTGGGTACTTTCTTCTTTAGCCGTGTCCGTACTTGACACGGTAGCCCTTGCCCATTTAACACAGGTGTAGGGCGATGTGCCTGCGCGTCGTTTAGCGGCGACACCCTAGCAGTACCCAGCAACATCTTTTTCTTTTTCATATGAGTGGCAGGTGGCGGCTTTTTAATGGAGCGATTGCCATCTGACCTCCAAAACCCATTTTTGTGGGATAAGCCAAGGATGAGAGGAGAAAAGATTAGTAGAAAAGGGGGGGGGGGTAAGGACACCACTTTCATGGATTGGGAAGGAGTATGACAGTGGTGGCTCGAGGATCCGGGGTCGCGTACCCGTATGCCCAGTACCAATATCGGACAGATATTTGGCCAGAAACCCTCTGGTGCCAGACAGACTTGAGTGCTTTAAACGACAAACATATTCTGAGCGCTTCCCGTATTAGGCGATAACCTAGTAATGAGTGTCGAGTCAGTCAGTCACTCGGTCACCTCCTTCCGCATTATTATCGAGATATTGCCTTTTGTTCTCTTTTGATTTTCAGGTTAGAAGTTCTACGTTCTAAGGCCAGCAGTTGTCCGGTAAAAATACCTATATGCGGGATAGGACAGCAGCGTGCTATGAATATTTAGTGATAAGTATCTATATATAGTCGTAATGACCAAATATTCGTGGGGTCCACCGCTTTGAGACAAGCCAGTCGCTAATCTGGTCAAATTTGGCTTGTTTAGACGAAACCTTTAAATCTGATAAAAGGTTTATTCTCCGCAGTAAGCTCCCTGAACTCGCTAGCACACCGATTCCCTCGCTGCGGCGCTGACGTCATGTCGGCGTCGGCGTCGGAAGCGTTGCATGGAGCGATTCTAATCGTTCCCTGCTCAAGAAAGGCATCCCCGCATATGCTGCTGCGTCGTCGCAGTATTTTGATGAATTTTCCCCAATTTTCAGTATTTTTGCTTAGAGCGTCAGTACAGCATATCCTGTACAGCGGAATACGCAGGGGAACCTGGATATGTTGCGCAATACTTTTTTTATCGTAATTATAAATCATTTCGTATTTAGGACCTAAGAATATTGAGAAAGTCCTAAGAATATTCATTCGCTTGATCGATGTTTTCAGGATAAACTGTAAAATAATACGCATGTATTGTTATTATATTTCTTTTACTTTTTCCTTCTTATTACTTTGTTTATAAAATATTTTATATGTAATATTGTATCTGGGTGCTAAGTACCTACATACTCGCGTGACTTTTCAGTATGGGCTAAAAATGTTTTTCCCGCATTAATCTGGATCCTGCGGGAATTCCGGGATAAAACACTATAAAAAGGTTCAGCTGTTCCAGAGATTGGTCCGGACAAACGGAAAGGTGGGCCTGGGTGACTTTTTAAGTAAGCAATATACAAAAATGTCAGTCCCATCGTTAAAACCCTTAAAATAATCTTACAACAAACAATATTCTAAAGTCTACACACTATTTAAACTTAAACTTATACAACAATTTAGCCTCCACAGAATAAGGCTTCGATCCAGTCAGATAAATTTATATTAAAACGACGACATAATTCTCGGCGTGCTCCGTCATTGTGGATGCATTCCACTAAGAAATGGTGAATGTCATCAACTATTCCACACAACTCACATTTTGGAGAATTTACTTTTTTCATTAGAAAACCAAATTTTCTTAGCGGAATATGTCTGGACGACCGAAGCCTAAGGGCCATAACAACACTTTGACGCGTTAACTTTTTTTCACCAAACCAACGAATACCAGGAAGTTCGCTTTGAATAGTTTTATACCAAATCCCTTTAAATTAGATCTTTTATCAAAATATTTTTTCCAAATTTTATTAATATCTTTCTTGTATTTTATTAAAATTTCGGAAAAGTTCGGTATAATGTCTAAGCTTTTGCCTTCAATAATGCCTTACGTGCTAATTTATCAGCTTCCTCATTTCCCTTTAGCCCAAGGTGTGAAGGAATCCATTGGAGTTTTACAATCTTTGTAAAACTCCAATGCACTGTAACTTAATTAACTCATTTAATACCTTATAAGCAATTGAAAACCCTATTTTGTCTTCAATACATCTAACTAAATGAAGTAAAGCACTTTTACTATCAGAGAAGACAGCAACCTTATTGCATCTAACATGAGAAATATATAAGATTGCCGTATATATCGCAGCCATTTCCGCCGACATAATTGTGACATTATTTTTTTTTAAACATTCTGCCAAGAGAATTATTTGCATCAAAAAAGGAACAGCCTACGTTAGAATTAATTTTAGACCCATCAGTGAAGATCGAATATCACCCATCATAATTCTGATTGATTTCTAGAGTAATATCATGTTTCGCAACATTAATGTCCAAATTTTTTTTAGAACTATTAACACAATTTAGGTTTGTTTTAATTATATTTTTAACATTTATACTAGACATCTAAGTGCTTAAACTAAACATATCCAAAATAGTTGAGGAGCTAATATGTTCATCTTTTGTATTTAAATAAATGCAAGGTAAAATTGGTTTCTTTTTCTTAGTCCAATAACTTTGATTGCATAACAAATTAAGATGTGAAATGTTTTGTATGGATTCACCCTTATTCAGCGATTGGCACTTATTGGCAATATTTAATAGCTAAATAGCGTCTTCTTACAAAAAGTGGTGGAATACACAGGTTGTAATCATTGATTTTATTCTTAACTAGCAAGTAGCAACAAGTTCGCGACTTCGCTCGCTTGATTGATGTTTTCATATTAACTCTAATATAATATTTTACTTATACTTCTTTTATTTTTTTCCCATATATCACTTTGCTTATAAAACAATTTATATGCAATATTTATCTGAGCGGTAAGTACATACTCGCGTGAATTTTCGGTATTGGTAATATTAATAAAACTACCAGTTTTCGTGTTTTACAACAGACAGACAATTTATTGGTTCCTTTATCCAATACACAGATAAACAATAATACAGATAACAAATGACATATTTTGATATTAGTTCAATACCCCCACTATATCAAAATAAAACTTATAAACATTACTTCTGTTGCACTCCCATTACATTTACAAATTTATGATGTTTTACATGTCTTAAAGCTTTAGTAAATATATCTGCAGGTATATGAGTCGTTTCCAAATACTCAATCTTAACAATATTATTATTTATACATTCTCAACCAAAATGATATCTAATGTCAATATGCTTTGACCTATTATGAAAAACAGGATTATACAACAATTGATGAGCACTTTGGTTTCATTAAATATTACAATACACTGAAAACAACCAGTTATTTCCTTATTTAAATTTCTTATATAAATAGCCTCTTTACAGCATTCAGATATACCTACATACTCTGCCTCAGTACTTGACAATGCAACATTCTTTTGCTTTTTACTTCCCCAAGATATAACACCATCCGAGAGAATTAAACAGTACCCTGTGCAGGATTTTCTATCTAAAATGTCATTACCCCAGTCTGAATCTACATAGTCTACTATTCCCTTGTTTATATTATCATCTCTTCTTCTTCTTCTTCTAGGCAGAAGAAGAGATGATAATATTAACATCTCTTCTTCTGCCTAGAAGAAGTTCCACAATATTTAATACAATAATTTTTTCTTCCTTTAAGATACTTAAGTATACGCTTAGCATGAATCCAGTGTTCTTTGCTATAGCAATTATTAAATTGGCTCAAATAGCCAACTGCATATGCAATATCAGGACGGGTTAGTATTGCTAGATACATTAAACAGCCAATCAATTGCTGATAAGGTAAACTTTTATCACAACTTTTATCCTTAGTCAATTTTAAGCCACATTCCATTGGGGTTTCTACACTTTTACAATTAACTAAATTAAATTTTAATAACAACTGATCAATATAATTACTTTGATCCAAGGTTATAATTCTATTTTTCTTATCATAACAAACTGACATACCAAGACACTGCTTTATTTCCCCTAAATCTTTAAGTTTAAACTGAGATGCTAATAGAGATTTTAAATTATCAGTTTCCTTACTATTGTTCGAAAAAACAAAAGTCATCAACATACAGTGCAATAACAGTAATATTTTACCTTCATTCTTTAAATACAAACAAGGCTCATATTTTGACTTTGAAAAACCATTATCAATTAAACAAGTATTTACTTTATCATACCACATTTTTGATGACTGCCGTAACCCATATATGGCTTTCTTTAGTCTTAAAACTTTACCAGAATCTGAATTATTACATTTTATTTTATAAATTCATTTATTATATATTTATTTATTTTATATATTTTAAATTTTATAAATTTCCTTAAGGCTGCCATTCAAGAATGCTGTAACTACATCTAAATGTACTATGTCTAGTCCAAGTTTCACTGACAAAGCAAATAACAATCTTAGTGTACTATGTTTTACAACTGGTGAAAATGTCTTATTATAGTCCACACCAAAATGCTGGGTAAAACCTTTAGCCACTAATCTCGCATGAAAACGCACTTTTATTATCACACTCAACCTTTTTTCTAAGTACCCACTTACACTGCACAATAGTAGAGTTATTAGGAACGTCTACTACCTCCCAAGCATCATTTTCCTCAAAACTTTTTAATTCTTCCTGTACTGCCTGTAACCAATGATTTCTCTCAGGTCCCTCTAGTGCATCTTTAAGTGTTGGGTCAGTTACACAGGCTACATTGTTCTCTGTGTAGCAGATACCGCCAAAGCCATACCTGTTTGGTGCATGTTTTACTCTTACAGGTCTATCACGTAATTCAGGTACATAGGCTGAATCTGAAAGGCTGCTCACTGTTTCGTCTATCATTGTTGAGCTTGTGGTATCCCCCACTGAATCCTGTTGAGTCTGATCTTCTGATACATTCTCTTTGGTTAGACATTCTATTTTACTATCTGCAGATGCAACATCCATCATGACTGATTGCTTTTCCATGATTATGACATCTCTGCTAGTAAATATTTTCCTTTTAATTAAGCAATCACTGTTCACATGACCTAATCTGCGATGCCAAGTAAGACCTGTTGTTGTAACTGCTGCAACAAGCATCTCTTTCATATTTAATTTATACACTCCATTTGTCAAAGAAGCAGTAGCAACTAAATCACCACTATTGTTGTAGATGTAACAATTATTCTGTGTAAAATTTACCTTGTTGCCTTTCTGTATTAACTTGCTAACTGAAATGAGATTCATTGTCAAATTTGGAACGCAATATACATCTTCAATATTAATATCCACTTCACTGCCTTTGACTAATGTGACTATTTTAACATCGCCGGCACATGTAACTGAAACAGTTTCCTTATTTGCTACCATTATTTCTTGTTGAACTTTACTATATCTACTGGTGATCCAATCTGGATTAGCGGTTAAATGAACACTAGCACCCGAATCAATGTACCAGTCGTGTTTATTAAAACTGCCACTTAAAAACACAGCTGAGAATGCATTCGTTTTGCTACTATTATTCACTTTAGTTTTATTTATGTTCGGGCATTGCGTTCGATAGTGTCCAATTTGTTTACATCGGTAGCATCTAACATGAACAGTTTTAATGTTGGCACTACTTGACTTGGAACCGCCATCTTTATTGCCACTCATTTGTTTGCGTTTATGTTGGCTATTAATTTTTTGACACAGCAAATGCGCCCTCTTCATAATTACTACTTCCGTTTCCTGGTTCCATATCATGAAGCTTGCTTTTAATGGCGTCCGTTGTTACTTGGATGCCTGAATGCTCTATAGCCATTATCATAGGTGAGTATTTTCCAGGCAATCCAGCTAGTAGCAAGGAACCAATCCACTCGTCATTAATTGCAAATCCTGTTCCACAAAGCTTCTGACCCGTTTCAATTATCTGCGTAACGTACGAGGTCATGGAACTGCAACCCTCCAATCGAATGGATATCAAATTCCGTAAAACACTTATTCTTCTAGTAAAACCAGAATCATCAAAGAGCGACTTGAGTTTGTTCCATAGCTCTTTCGTAGTGTTTACATTCTTTATATGAACATATAACGATGAGTCTCTTGTAAGTATTAATTTCGCCTTCGTCTTGGCGTCATCGGCGGCCGATATTTTACATTTCTGCCGCAAACACCCACTCGTCGTAGTTTTCTCTACCACGTAACTTGGGCACACTTACAATATAGTTTGCCGCCATTTTCTAACTGGTGACGAAACACGTAAAACTTTGAAAACTTTTTATTCTGCATGTATACAGAAATTTGCCGAACTAATTTTGCGAAACACGATAATATATCGAACTGTAATTACTTAACGTTATTACTTTCACAACTAAATCAGTTTAACAGGCAAATTCTGGCAAGTCCTTGAAAACTTTTTGTTCTGTGTGTATACAGAAATTTGCCAAACTAATTTTGCGAAACACGATAATATATCGAACTGTAATTACTTAACGTTTTTACTTTCACAACTAAATCAGTCTAACAGGCAAATTCTGGGCTCTGTATGTATACAGAAATTTGCCGAACTAATTTTGCGAAACACGATAATATATCGAACTGTAATTAATTAACGTTATTACTTTCACAACTAAATCAGTCTAACAGGCAAATTCTGGGCTCTGTATGTATACAGAAATTTGCCGAACTAATTTTGCGAAACACGATAATATATCGAACTGTAATTACTTAACGTTATTACTTTCACAACTAAATCAGTCTAACAGGCAAATTCTGGGCTCTGTATGTATACAGAAATTTGCCGAACTAATTTTGCGAAACACGATAATATATCGAACTGTAATTACTTAACGTTATTACTTTCACAACTAAATCAGTCTAACAGGCAAATTCTGGGCCCATAACCTATTAATAAAACTACCAGTTTTCGTGTTTTACAACAGACAGACAATTTATTGGTTCCTTTATCCAATACACAGATAAACAATAATACAGATAACAAATGACATATTTTGATATTAGTTCAATAGGTAAAAACGTTTTTCCCGCATAGATCTCGATTCTGCGTGAACTCCGGGATAAAAAGCTGTAAAAATATATAATCTCAGTGTTGTTCCACATCCTCTTATATGTTCTAGTGAAAGTTTCATAAAAATCGGTTCAGCTGTTCCAGACATTGGCCCAGACAAACGGAAAGGTAGGCAAAAATTTTTAAAACGTTGTTTTATGTTTCAGTAACGTGTAATACTTACACTCGAAAAGACACAGTTATTTTCTTAGATAAAGATGTATAGTTTTAATATACTATATATTTATAGTTACTTATGATATCAAATTAGTATTTTTAAAAGAAACCATGTAATAGTTAAAGAAAATATAAAAATCTGAACGCAGCAAGATTTGAATCCGCGTCTATAATGCAATGTTTGAACGGTTTCCATAAGGCGCGGGTTAGTATTTTTTCTATCCTTAGTGTGGATTATCACTTTAAAAATAATAAAAAAGAACCTCAAATCTTATAATGTCTTATAAACTATAACTTTAAAAAATACTCTTAAAGATGTTAAGAGATTAATAAATGTCTCATATGACGCGGTAATTAGTTTTACAGTTTTATCGTCTTAGCTGTCAAATGATTCACTATAGCACTTGGTGCGACACAGTGGCAGCTCCAGTACATAACCAGATTAAACTCCAAACAATATCATTACAGAAGGAAGTAGGCACCTTACTTCCAGTCCATTTTGGAGAGTTGTTTTGGTATACCTAGGATGCACAACTGAGATTTGCTAGGATTTATCGACAGGCCACATGATTTGCTCCAGGTAGGTACTAATTATATTTTAATTTACTTAACATTTACTCGCTGGATAGCATTAGCAATATCACCGTAAACATGATAGAGAGATAAAAAATATTTAAAAATTTAAATATTTTTTATAAAAATAATTTATACAATAATAATGTTATTTTAATTCACACTTTAGAACAAATAAAATTATTTAATGTTTATTTAATTGTAAAATGTAACTGGCGGGGCGAGTTGGCACGTTGACATAAGAAAAGAAAAAAAAAGGTTTGCTTGCAAATTTAATTTCACCTATATTTATTAATATTAATATAATCACCTATATATGTAAGATAAATATGTAATTAAATTTTAAGGTGGAAGATGAAAAATAAACGTATCATTGAAAGCGAGGCTGGTAAAATAAGTGCTTCTACTATAGGTATACCCTTGTATAACATGAAACATTTTGCTGGTAAGTTTTTTAACATATTCTTAATATTAAGAAGAATGGTAAAATAAGTGAATAAATATTATTATTAAATGGAAATATAGACATGGAGATGTTTCATGAGGTATGTAAAATGCCGCTATGTTTATTTGGTGTTGTATGGGAAATTAGCGGTAAATTGTTCTTGTATTTATTAAATATTATAGACGAATCTGCTTTATAGTTATGTTTTAAATGTTTATAAAATATATTTTGTAAAGGTGTTATGTTGTTAATGACATTTATAAATACATTAAATGTAAACAATGATAATACTTTATTGCATATAAATTACAAATCATTATAATCAGTTAATATTCATAATATAATGTGCAATGGCGGGTTTATCACTACAAGTTATCCCTAACATGCAACCAGTTAGAGACAGTAGATAGTTAAATACTAAGAAAAGAATTTACTTGCTTTTGCTCATATTTTTATATATGTAAATGTTAAATACATATACATGTGTATAGTATACGTATACTATACACACATGTATGCATTTATAGTACATACATTTTTTCATTGTTACCGCCTTCGCTACAAAATCTAAAGTAGATACTATTAAACATGTAGATAATTTTTTTTTAATAAATAAATATTTTCAATTACATTCAGTTCTATGTCACTGTACTACTTTAACTTAGGAAATACTATTAAGGCCGTTGCGGTGTAGCGACATACGTCTGACTGCAAATGCAGCATCTGCAATACCGGGGTATTGCTACCTGATGTATCTCTGAGACCCTCGGGGGAATGAATTATTTCAGTTCCTGGCTCTAGTAACGACATATGCCGCCTACTCAACCACACAATGCCTCGAAAGTTGCCTATACGTGCCGTCGATGTTTATTAAATTATTAACTATAATTAAATGTTTATTACAAGAGTAATAGAAGAAATATTAAAAAAAATACAAATACAAAGTAAACATATACAAATAAATATAAGTATCTAGTATAAAATGAGAGTATTCATTCTGCCTACTATTTTCAACTATAGATTACAAACGGTCGACTCGCGGCTTTACTCCGTGCTCGCATGAACTAAACACAGTATGCATGTATGACGAGTATATGTAATTGTAATAAAATTATTAAATATGATGTATGTAAGCTTCACACTGTACTGTATCTCACATATAACACATAACCAAATATGTCCAAATCGCAATACTTATAATTAAAACTCTTGCAAGCACGTGACACAAAGTTATTAGAAGCATATTTTGTTTTCAATTTAGGTATTGCAAATAAGGGCTTATGTCGTGCACTTAACCTATGACACGCAAATTTAACCTTACTTAGCAGTAAAGGTAGTCGATTAAGTTGTTCAAAACCTTGTACAACAACACCTGATCTCTGACCTCTCCGCGTTTCTCTAAGATATTGCTGTCTAAATTGATAATACATATGTCTCCATATAATTGTCTCTGACTAAGGTACCGTAGAAATTTATTATACAAGGATTCAATCCTTTTAATATATACTTTATAGTGTGGAATCCAGCATGTGGAACAATATTCCAGTAGGGCCGAACCAAAACATTAAACAATGTTACAAGAGTCACAGTCCGCTTAAAATCTTTTGACACACGTAACACAAAACCTAGCATTTTGTACGCCTTTTGGATTGCAATGTTTATATGTGAGTCAAAAAACAGTCCTTCATCCAATTGAACACCAAGATGACGAAGCTCACTTGATCGATTTAATATAGCTTGTTTAATCTTATAATTAAAGACTATGGGATTCTTCTTTCTTGTAAATGTGATAATATTACATTTTTTGATATTCAAATAAAGGTGGTTTGAATCACAGTAAGATATTAATCTACACAAATCCTCCTGGAGTAAATTACAATCATGTAAAGTTTTAATTGACTTAAATATTTTCTTATCGTCAGCGTAAAGAAGTACTTTAGAATGATGAAAACAAGAAGTTACATCGTTTACAAATATATTAAAAAGAAGTGGGCCAAGATGAGAACCCTGAGGCACTCCTGAGGAGACTGGAACAAACGTTGAACAGCGACCCTTTACAGTAATTGCCTGACTTCGATTTCTTAGATATGACCAAAACCAACGGAGTAAATAACCATGAACACCGAATTCTCCAATTTGTGTATCAAATGGTCGTGAGATATTTTATCAAAAGCCTTTGTAAGATCAGTATACACTGCATCTACCTGAAGCCTATTATCCATAGCGGTATAAAGGTAATCCAAAAATTCGCAAAGGTTTCTTTCTGTGGATTTGCGAGCTACAAAGCCATGTTGTTCGGGAATTATAAATGGTCTAGCTATTTGTGAGAAGATATCATAAATGATTTTTTCAAACAGTTTGGGTATAGTGCTCACTTTTGAAATTGGACGGTAAGTAGAAATATCTCGTTTATTACCACTTTTAAATACTGGAGTTATGAAAGATTTTTTCCATTCCAAAGGCATTTTACCCAGTTTAACAGAGCTAGAAAATAACATAGTCAGTGGTCTAGCCAACTGCTCAAAGCACTTCTGTAAAAATAATGGTGGTATTTTATCCGGACCTGCACCCTTACTGACATCCAAACGCTTTAAATATCCTGAAATTTGCGGAATATTAAATGTAACCGTATCAATGTTTACCAATCGTGTGGAAGTAGATATCTGCAAAATATTATTGTGTTTATAAGAATCGAATACAGAGTTAAAATACTTATTAAACAAATCACAAATTTCCACAGGATTGAAAGTAGTATAATCGCCCAAAGACATGACATCTGGAAGTTCGTTACCCTTGCGTTTAGACTTTACATAAGACCATAAATGTTTACTATTAATACCAATTCTATATTCAATACTACTGATAAATCTTTTGTAACAGTCGTCTATCATAACTTTTTGTCTCTCTCTCAATGTAACAAAAGATATATAATCTTTATGATGTTCATAAGCTTTCCACTTTCGATTATATTTTAGCTTTTCTGTTATAATTTTAATTAACGCCCGATTATACCAGATTGGGTATCTAGTATTGATTTTTATGATTTTTGTGGGAACGTGTAATTCTATGATACTATTTAAGATTTCATAAAAATTCGCTGCAGAAACATCAATATTGTCATCATTTAATTTAGATTTCCAATCAATTTGAGAGAGACTTTCATTTATTCCTACATAATCAGATTCCCTTTTATAATTTAAGTGAATGCGACTGACCCGTAGGGAAATTTATTTTTAATTTTGAAACAAATAATTGAAAGGCTGGATGGTATATATCCTCCGAAACAATTGGACTAAAAACACGACTAACTTTGCATTTAATATTAGCTATTACAAGATCTAAAATACGATTATTAACATTATTAAACTTATTATGTTGACTAAAGTTGTTAAAAGAGACAAAATTATGAAGCTCATTAACTACGTCTGATGAGAAATCCGTAAGTAAGGTCAGGGCATTATGACAGTCACTCATCCATTGAGCGTTAGGTATATTGAAGTCACCAAGTAAAAGAAAATAATCATCAGGGTATAAGAGAGCCTCATCCGAAATATGCTCGTAAAAATGCAAAAAACAAAACATCTTTATGACTAGGACACTGTGGAAAATAGTAGCAATATATATTACATGTATATTGTTTAAAAGAAATTGATACTTGAATAATATCGGCAATCGAATTTTCCGATGGGATGCACTCAACATTAGTGACTTTCAACTCACGTTTTATAGCTATCAAGACACCTCCGCCCATTGAATCTCCCCTAATTGAATAGTTACGATCACATCTATATACATAATACCGATCGTCAAACAGTTCCAAGTAAAAAATTCCTGGATGTAACCCACTTAAACACAATATATCATAGTCATGACATAGAACCTATTTAAAAACTAAGTTGCTCTTAGTTCGTAGACCCCGAACATTTTGGTAATAAACACTTAAACTAGTATCGAATTGTGTAAAGAGAGCTTAAACACATAAACGTAATACACACATAACATTATTGTAATATAAATAAGATCACATGTAGAAGCAAAAATTATTAAACAAAATTGTACTCCAGATAATATAAAGTGTGTCCAAGTTATGCGCACTATAATAATAACTTTAATAAAAATATATATATATATATATATATATATATAATATATATATATATATATATATATATATATATATATATATATATATATATATAATTATATATATATATATATATATATATATATATATATATATATAATATATATATATATATATATATATATATATATATATATATATATGTAGACATATTTATAATTTTTATAACCTTTTGGATAAATAAGTAAGTAGCTCCCGAGCTCGCTAGCAGTCAGGATTAGAGCGCTGCGGCGGTGACGTCACGTCGAAGTCGGTGACGTCACGTCGGCCTCGGAAGCGTCGTTTCATGAATGGAGTGCTCGTAATCGTTCCCTGATCAAGGACGGCCGCATCCGCTGCTGCGCGTATTCCCAGTACTGTGTTGACCCCACATTTTACATATGTTCTCCTCTTTATCACACCCATAGACTAATTGAACTTTTTCCTCTAAAGAAAAAATAAGATGAAATGAGATTTTCATTTTTTTTTATTGCACAAGGTAGTATAAGTTATTTTTGATATGGTGATAATTGTCTTTACAAAATAGCAACGAGTCCTACATCGCGCTATGGACATTTTGTAAACAAATAAAACGGTACAAATATTACGGCGCATAAGAGATTTTAATTGTGATTTATTGAAAAAATAGTTTTATTTAACGGCGAATGTTATCTATTAAAAAAAAAAAAAAAAAAAAATCTTTATTGTCTTTCAAACAAAATTATAAAAATACTTTGATTTATGAAGCCTGATGATGTTGCGGTTAGCACCGAATGGAGTTGTCAGGTGTCATGGCGATCGGAACGTATGTCATTTTTTTGGACAAAACCGTTAGCTCTAAAGTCAGTGTAGACATTGTATTTACTGAATATCTTGTTTAATTGAGTTCGGAATATGTTAATAAAAGCGTATCGATAGTAAGTCGTGTCATTATTGTGAGTACGTCTACTACGTTGTGACCAACCTACCATCAGCCACAATGTCTCGAGGTCCGGTCACTCCTGCATATATATATATATATATATATATATATATATATATATATATATATATATATATATATATATATATATATATATATATATATATATATATATATATATATATATATATATAAATATATATTCCGAGGCCGACGTGACGTCACCGACTTCGACGTGACGTCACCGCCGCAGCGCTCTAATCCTGACTTCTAGCGAGCTCGGGAGCTACTTACTTATTTATCCAAAAGGTTATAAAAATTATAAATATGTCTACATATATATATATATATATATATATATATATATATATATATATATATATATATATATATATATATATATATATATATATATATATATATATATATATATATATATATATATATATATATATATATATATATATATATATATATATATATATATATATATATATATATATATATATATATATATATATATATATATATATATATATATATATATATATATATATATATATATATATATATATATATATATATATATATATATATATATATATATATATATATATATATATATATATATATATATATATAAAACTGTATTTGTCTGTACGCAATGTATGCCGATGACACCGCGTTATTTACCACGGATCCTAGCCGAAAGACTGCATCTCGCTGCCGACGCCCGAGGCGATTGGCTTAGCAAGTGGCGGTTTGAGGTTAGCGGTACTCTTTCTGCGTAAACGTCACGAGAACGTCTCTTCTATTTATTTGTAAAGAAAACTGATCCCCTGGAATTGGACTTCGAAGTTGAATCGTTTAAGGAGTTCTGTATAGGCTTATGCAAGCGCTATTACGAGCGCGCATACTCCCATCCCTCACCCTCGTAGCGTCCCTCTAGACCCCGAAGATCCCAGCAGCCAACCGTCACTACAACGGAAGGTTACACTCCTCACTCCCAAAGACACGCCGTCGTGGCTGTAACATACGACGTGGCGTCTCTTATGTCAAAGCACGTCCACGCCTTGGTCCTGAGCTGCCACAATGCGCATTATTATTTTGTGGTCTAGTCGCTGTCAAGACCATTTGTGGACAAAAGCATTAAGTACATCAGAAAAAAAATATAAATATAATTCGCTTATTTTAACGCAAGTCAACGGAATCCCCAAGGAAATAAAGATCGATTATGTTAAGGAGGATCTTAAGTCCCAGGATTTCCCCGTCCAAGAGGTACACCGCAAGTACAATTTAAAACGACACCTCCGTAAGATAGTGTGTTGGCAATATTAGATCTCACAATATTATTAATAAAATATAGAGTTTTAGAATACTTCCGCTCACTAAGTCGACATCCTTTGTATACAGGAATCGTTCCTGATACCGCGCATGCGTGATCTGAAAATTGTGAACTACAGTCTCGTACGAAACGTACTCACCTCGAAAGGTGGAGGCACTCTTATATACAAAGACATTACTACACTGCGTACCATAAGATCCGCCTCCGGCCCTTGAAAACGTCGAAGCGTTTCTATGCCAGATATTTCTCACAGGCCATGCATTGCTGCGGTATATCTGTCACTCATGAAGTCACTTCTCGAAACGACAACAAACGTCTTTAAAATATGAGACACTCAGTCCTTCTGACCGGGGATCACAACTATAAGAATCCCACTTGGAACTCGTCTCGCCTTAACACGAATTAGGCCAATATCCCGAAAGCCTTGCAGATAGATACAATCTCTCCAGTAGTAGGCCCACTTACACCATCTACGTACCCAACGGGATCCAGAAGCACCCCGGAAGTTCTAGACATAGTGATTCTAAAGGACGCCTCCCTCAGGCTACGCTCTATAGAATCGCTATCGGAACTTGACTCCGACCACAGACCATTAGTCTTTAAATATGGTTTAAATAGCCCTTCAGGCCAGCCAGCAAAAATAGTCGTAAATTGGAAAAATTTCACCAAACCCATCAGATCCAACGATTCTTCACTTTTCAACATGATTCCTGTCATAAGAGTCTCGGTAGATGTAAGTGGGTTACATAGAAACGATTAACATGATGTAATATAGTCTACAGTACTGTAGTGTAGTACAGTGAAGTAGCTTTTAAGACAGCCGTAGTTCCCAAGATTGAGGCGTTCAACCGTACTAACTTATTAGTTTTATTATATATACTAGTGGGTACAGACCGACTAACAAATTCAACATTAGTTTATATAGTTAATTCTAGTTGTTAAAAAAATAAAATAACATTTGTTAACAATTTATATAAGGTTAATTAAACTTATTTTAAATTATCAAAATATTTTAAAGAATTTTAAAACAACCTTACAACAGATATGCGAATATCTCGTAGTCTGCTAGTCTAATATGTACTTTTATTAAATTACATGAACGTTAACGTCATATATACATAATAATATGTATGAAATACCTTTCCTTTCTTCTAAGAAGACATTCTATGTATATCTAATAATAATAAATAAGTGTATCTCATACAATTTATTTTGTGTACGAAAGTCATAATATAATTAAAATAGTATTTACCTTTTTTTATATTATTATATAATTATATAATTAATTTTTAATTTATTTAAATAAAATGATATATAAATATTATCTGTAACAAAAAATCAAACTTTGGAATAAACGAATCTAACGCCATCTATTGATAAGACTGCTTAATAACTAATCAAATACATTTAAAATATATTATATTATAAATAATAAATAATTTAAAATATAAAAAATATATACAAAAATAATTCACATTTTATATAATATAAATATGTACTATTTTTAAATTACAAGCTAAAACTTATTAAAAAATTGTATAATTGATTTTATTATTTACAATATGTAACGTATACTTTCTACAGTCAAATCAAATATTAATATTATAAAATAACTACAATTATCTGTACAACTTTAAAACATTTTGTTATTAATAATTTTTTTCTAAAAAATCTATTTCACATAAAAATTAACATAAGTTTTAACAAAAACAAGAAAGATGATTTATGGCATGTACATTATTTGTGCAAGCGATAAGTCTCTTTCGCGCTGTCAAATAAGGCCTAATTTGGCATGAGTATAACAACAATGGCGATATAAATATAAGGTAGAAGAAAATGTCTTTTAGCGTGATGAATATTCACTCGGTGCCGGAAAGCGTTAAGAAGTGGTTGTGTCATATAGTAGACGGAGAATAAAGAGAGACAGAGAGAGAGAGAGAGAGCAGAATTAGGGCATTTATAAGTTATAACTGCTGGCATTAGCACCTAGCGGGAGTAGTTCGCGACTCGAGTTTAATGTCTTTAAATGTGCATTGTTTATTGTGACGAGATGTGGAGGTGCCATGCCGTGTGAGTAATCATTGTTATATTCAACCTTTTTTATACATTTCATATATATTTGACTTCTAATTAGTATTTTCTTTAATAACTTTTTATTTAGATTGTTTATAATGTCTAAACTACAATAATTTATTAATTTAGATTTAGAATTTTATTAAATTTTCCCATGTAAAATGTTTAATCATTATCAATTTGTCCGCCATGTTGTTTGGCGGTGTCTTATTCTTATATTAATTTTAAGAGAGATTAATTACAGAATTTAATTAACTTTACGATTTTCTGAAGTATACCTACCTATTAAATTTTACGTAGATCATTTCAATAGACTTCAAATAATATTGAAGAATAGGTTCTTGTACTTATCGTTCATTGAATACAAAAGGGTCACAAATAAAAAAATCTAAAAACTGTTTTATTTCAAATATGAAGACAAAATCTACTTAAATTTTTAGTTAAGAAGACGCTTGTCATTTTACTCGTACATCACAATTTAGCAACAAACCACTATTTTTGCTATTTAGAATGTAAAAGGCACATCTTAGTGTTTTTATTTTTATGAATGGCAGCTATAATTATATATATATTATATAAAATATATAATTTGTATATTTTTATTTATAGAGCATGTAAAAAATGCATATAAATATAAATAAATATGATATACTATCAAATATAAGTATATATTTTTTAATTTTGTTCTGGCCGTCAATAAAATATACGATATTGATTTATGGCCATTTTGTATTGAATTAGCGATATGTTATATACAATAAGCATTTGTTTGAAAACAAAATATGTAATAATATGTATTTTGAAATATATTTAAAAATGAAGAATTTGTGTCCGCCATATTGTGTGAAAAAACTGATTATTTTTAGTAATTTTCACGTTTATTTAGTTTAGTATATATATTTCATTATTATAGTAATAATGTTTTAAAACTTCCTGACAACATAAGTTAATATGTTCTCTATTTAATAGTTATATAAACATAAAATACAAAACTCTAAACATAAAACAATTAATACCTAAATCATAGTTCTTTAGTTATAAAAGTTACTAATTTACCATTATATATGTAAATATAGTGTCGTTGTTTTGTCGGTTATATTAGATATTATTTCACTACAAGAACTATATCACAAAGAGCGCGGGTTTGATTCCTGCTATATTTAAATCTTTAGATATTTCTTATAGCAAATATTCTCAATTATATAGGTAATGCTGTGATACACATTTCCCTCTACATTAATCGGAAATCAATCACATTAAAACATTACTTTTAATTAAGTTCGGCAACAAGTCAATTTTTATTTAGTTTTGTGCTAAGATAAGATTCACTACGAGATGTATAAATGTGGTATTAATTTGATTTATATTCATATACTTTCTTGCTCTTTATAGTTCGGTGATCTGATGTTCTAAAAGTATCGGCTACAAAAACATGTCTACCTTTGACCTCTAATAATAGTTCCCAGCTTGTCTTGTTTCCACATGTTAAGTGAAGTGTTCAAGTGTGTTTTGTTTTATTGACTAGAGTGATATAGACGGAAACATCATATCGGTGACGAGAGATCTGGATAGTTCTGGGCCCAGACGGAGTAATAATAATTAAATGCGAACATGTTATTCTACATGTTAATGTTTACTTTTTGTTAGTTATTTCATAATCCTCTACAGAATAGACATTAAAAAGAAATTGAATAGGTTTGCGCCGCCAAGACGACCAACCACTTGGCCGACGCCAAGAACTTGCTTGTCGCCAGATCGGATCATATGCGTCAGGAATGGCAGAATTTTCTACTTTAATGTATATAGAGAAGATATACTGAAGAGATACTGCATGGTTTATAAGATTAACAGAGAAGAATACGTAAGCAAATAAAAGAAAAGTGTCGGCAGTGGGTGAATTAGTAATAATGGTAAAGTGATCCAGGGCTCAAATTAAAACGTCTGTGTACTGTGCAGTGTGTGTGTGGTGTGTGTGTGTGTGTGTGTGTGTGTGTTTTTTTTTTTTTTTTTTCATCGAGGGAAAAATACGCTTCCGTATCATAAGGTCTAGTCTCTCAGTGACCCCGTATGTCGGACTCGCCTATGGCTGGCCTCTACCGACTAAAAAACCCTCAGACTTCTTAGCATCTTATTCCCCGTGGGATGGCCGTAAGGCATTACTTCACGGGGGGACGATTAGCAAACAGCTTTTTCTCTTGTGGTGTATTTAAATATTTGTACTTTTCCGAGCCTGCTCTTTCCTACGTAGGTCTTTTAGGACATCCCTTGCGTAGTCGCTTATTGCTTCCCAAGATGATGTGCACGACAGCATTATCTCGACTATATTATCAGGACATATTTGCCTGCCAACTCTGGTATGCAAGGCATCTCTAGCTTCTTCGTAGCTTGGACATTCGAAGAAAACATGTTGAGCGTTTTCGTCCTCACCTCTGCACCTTAGACAATCTGGGGTATTCTCATGTTTAAAGCGGTACAAGTAATCTCGGTAGCAGCCGTGACCTGAGAGCATCTGGGTGAGGTAGTAATTAATCTCACCATGCTTACGGTTCAGCCGCGGTTCAATCTTCGATATAAGACGATGGGTCCATCTTCCCTTGGTTGATATATCCCACCTCGACTGCCACTTTGCAATGCTTTTTCGCCTCACATTATGTTTTGCCTCCGTAAAAGTTAGAT
Source organism: Dione juno (assembly GCA_037127375.1). Taxonomy (NCBI): domain Eukaryota; kingdom Metazoa; phylum Arthropoda; class Insecta; order Lepidoptera; family Nymphalidae; genus Dione; species Dione juno. The sequence continues at coordinate 49,247 of JAXRJS010000110.1, read as the reverse complement.
CAGAGTTAACCTTTTTGCTCTGGTACAGATTCATTCGTTCTTCAGTCAATATTTCTATAGGAATCATCCCGGAAATCACGCTTATTGCTTCCGTAAATACTGTGCGAAATGCGCTAGCTACTCGAAGTGCACCTATCCTATACACTGACGCCATTTTTTGTCTTGCTGCTTTATTTTTAAGCGCATCAGACCAGATTGGAGCACCATATAAGAGTACTGATGTGACAACTGTTGACAATAGCCTCCTTCTATTTTGTTTAGGTCCTCCGATGTTGAGCATGAGTCGGGCCAATGTTTTTACGACTACCGTTTCTTTCGCTGCAGCGTATTCTACTTGTTTTTTAAAATTAATACGTGAATCAATCATTATACCCAGGTAGCGAATGTACGGCTGCGTCGTAAGCTCGTGATTGCCGACCCTGAGTGAGGTTGTCTCCATTTGTTTTCTGCTGGTGATCAGTACGGCTTCGGTTTTATGCTCTGCCAGCTCCAGCCAGGTTCATCCACTGTCGAATTATTTCGAAGGTCTTATCAAAAGTCCAGTGAAATCTCTTCCAAGTGTTACGACTACTACCACTGCCAAGTCATCGGCAAACGCAACCAACCTTGCTTCCCGAGGCACTTCACGCTTTAGTAACCTGTCATACATTATATTCCACAATAGGGGACCCAATACAGACCCTTGTGGTACTCCACCTGAGATTTTGTATTCTTTTGGTCCATCGTCTGTATTATATACAAGTACCCTATCCGCGAAATAGCTAGCTATTATGTTGCATAAGTAAGCTGGTACCTTCATGTTTGAGAGAGCATTCATAATAGTATCCCATTTTGCTGCATTGAACGCGTTCTTAACGTCAAGGCTTGCGACGAGGCAGTATTTTTTAGAGCCTCTCTTCCACCTAGCCCCCGATATCGCTTTCCTGGCAGTGTTTAGGACAAGGTTGACCGCGTCAAGGGTCGATTTTCCTTTTCTAAATCCGTATTGGTGTTCCGAAAGTTGTGGCTCAACTACTTTCTCTATTCTACCATGAATTATTCTTTCCAATATCTTTCCCGTTGTATCTAGCATACACAAGGGGCGATATGAAGATGGTTCGCTTAGGGGTCTGTTCCCTTTCGGGAGAAGCACCAGTCTTTGTCGTTTCCATGTAGTTGGAAAGGTTCCTTCTTGGAGGCAGGTATTGTAGGTGTCTATGAAGATTTTAGGTACAGTTTTGATTGCAAGTTTCAACGCTACGTTGGGGATGCCATCCAATCCAGGTGCTTTGGTATTTTCTATCCTTTTACAGGCATCCATTAGTTCTTCTTCCAGCACCGGTGCTATGACCTCACGAGAATGCTGTATTTTGTCATATTTAAACTTTGCTTGGTGTGGAAAAAGTAAAGTGACAATTTTTTCCATCATAACGGGATCAGTCGGCGCTTTTGCGTAAGCAGTAAACACGCAGCGCCGGGACCGCGCTGACCGTAGACGGGAAATCTGTGAAGCGGTATGTAATTCCGCCACTAAGCACGCAGTGTGTCTAACGAAGTGACTTAACACTAGGTCCCCTCTGCCTACCCACGCCTACCTGCTATATGGGTATGTGCTATATGTGAGATACTGTACAGTGTGAAGCTTACATACATCATATTTAATAATTTTATTACAAGTACATATACTCGTAATACATGCATACTGTGTTTAGTTCATGCGAGCACGGAGTAAAGCCGCGAGTTGACCGTTTATAATCTATAGTTAAAAATAGTAGGCAGAATGTATACTCTCATTTTATACTAGGTACATATATTTATTTGTATATGTTTACTTTGTATTTGTATTTTTTTTAATATTTCTTCTATTACTCTTGTAATAAACATTTAATTATAGTTAATAATTTAATAAACATCGACGGCACGTATAGTCAACTTTCGAGGCATGTGTGGTTGGGTGGCGGCATATGTCGTTACTAGAGCCAGGAACTGAAAATACTTCATTCCCCCGAGGGTCTCAGAGATACATCAGGTAGCAATACCCCGGTATTGCAGATGCTGCATTTGCAGTCAGACGTATGTCGCTACACCACAACGGCCTTAATAGTATTTCCTAAGTTAAAGTAGTACAGTGACATAGAACTGAATGTAATTGAAAATATTTATTTAGTAAAAAAAAATTATCTACATGTTTAATAGTATCTACTTTAGATTTTGTAGCGAAGGCGGTAACAATGAAAAAATGTATGTACTATAAATGCATACATGTATATGTATTTAACATTTACATATATAAAAATATGAGCAAAAACAAGTAAAGTCTTTTCTTAGTATTTAACTATCTACTGTCTCTAACTGGTTGCATGTTAGGGATAACTTGTAGTGATAAACCCGCCATTGCACATTATATTATGAATATTAACTGATTATAATGATTTGTAATTTATATGCAATAAAGTATTATCATTGTTTACATTTGATGTATTTATAAATGTCATTAACAACATAACACCTTTACAAAATATATTTTATAAATATTTAAAACATAACTATAAAGCAGATTCGTCTATAATATTTAATAAATACAAGAACAATTTACCGCTAATTTCCCATACAACACCAAATAAACATAGCGGCATTTTACATACCTCATGAAACATCTCCATGTCTATATTTCCATTTAATAATAATATTTATTCACTTATTTTACCATTCTTCTTAATATTAAGAATATGTTAAAAAACTTACCAGCAAAATGTTTCATGTTATACAAGGGTATACCTATAGTAGAAGCACTTATTTTACCAGCCTCGCTTTCAATGATACGTTTATTTTTCATCTTCCACCTTAAAATTTAATTACATATTTATCTTACATATATAGGTGATTATATTAATATTAATAAATATAGGTGAAATTAAATTTGCAAGCAAACCTTTTTTTTTCTTTCCTTATGTCAACGTGCCAACTCGCCCCGCCAGTTACATTTTACAATTAAATAAACATTAAATAATTTTATTTGTTCTAAAGTGTGAATTAAAATAACATTATTATTGTATAAAATTATTTTTATAAAAAATATTTAAATTTTTAAATATTTTTTATCTCTCTATCATGTTTACGGTGATATTGCTAATGCTATCCAGCGAGTAAATGTTAAGTAAATTAAAATATAATTAGTACCTACCTGGAGCAAATCATGTGGCCTGTCGATAAATCCTAGCAAATCTCAGTTGTACATCCTAGGTATACCAAAACAACTCTCCAAAATGGACTGGAAGTAAGGCGCCTACTTCCTTCTGTAATGATATTGTTTGGAGTTTAATCTGGTTATGTACTGGAGCTGCCACTGTGTCGCACCAAGTGCTATAGTGAATCATTTGACAGCTAAGACGATAAAACTGTAAAACTAATTACCGCGTCATATGAGACATTTATTAATCTCTTAACATCTTTAAGAGTATTTTCTAAAGTTATAGTTTATAAGACATTATAAGATTTGAGGTTCTTTTTTATTATTTTTAAAGTGATAATCCTCACTAAGGATAGAAAAAATACTAACCCGCGCCTTATGGAAACCGTTCAAACATTGCATTATAGGCACGGATTCAAATCCCGCTGCGTTCAGATTTTTATATTTTCTTTAACTATTACATGGTTTCTGTTAAAAATACTAATTTGATATCATAAGTAACTATAAATATACAGTATATTAAAACTATACATCTTTATCTAAGAAAATAACTGTGTCTTTTCGAGTGTAAGTATTACACGTTACTGAAACAAAACAACGTTTTTAAAATTTTTGTCTACCTTTCCGTTTGTCCGGGCCAATGTCTGGCACAGCTGAACCGATTTTTATGAAACTTTCACTAGAACATATAAGAGGATGTGGAACAACACTGAGATTATATATTTTTACAGCTTTTATCCCGGAGTTCACGCAGAATCGAGATCTATGCGGGAAAAACGTTTTTACCAATACCGCAAATTCACGCGAGTATGTAGTTACGGCTCAGATAAAATATTGCATATAAAATGTTTTATAAGCAAAGTGATAATATGGGAAAAAAATAAAAGAAGTATAAGTAAAATATTATATTACAGTTAATATGAAAACATCAATCAAGCGAGCGAAGTCGCGAACTTGTTGCTACTTGCTAGTTAAGAATAAAATCAATGATTACAACCTGTGTATTCCACCACTTTTTGTAAGAAGACGCTATTTAGCTATTAAATATTACCAATAAGTGCTAATCGCTGAATAAGGGTGAAACCATACAAAACATTTCACATCTTAATTTGTTATGCAATAAAAGTTATTGGATTAAGAAAAAGAAACCAATTTTACCTTGCATATATTTAAATACAAAAGATGAACATATTAGCTCCTCAACTATTTTGGATATGTTTAGTTTAAGCACTTGGATGTCTAGTATAAATGTTAAAAATATAATTAAAACAAACCTAAATTGTGTTAATACTTCTAAAAAAAATTTGGACATTAATGTTGCGAAACATGATATTACTCTAGAAATCAATAAAAATTATGATGGGTGATATTCGATCTTCACTGATGGGTCTAAAATTTATTCTAACGTAGGCTGTTCCTTTTTTGATGCAAATAATTCATTTGGCAGAATGTTTAAAAAAATAATGTCACAATTATGTCGGCGGAAATTGCTGCGATATATACGGCACTCTTATATATTTCTCATGTTAGAAGCTATAAGGTTGTTGTCTTCTCTGATAGTAAAAGTGCTTTACTTCATTTAGTTAGATGTATTGAAGACAAAATAGGGTTTTCAATTGCTTATAAGGTATTAAATAAGTTAATTAAGTTACAGTGCAAAGGTATCTTTGTAAAACTCCAATGGATTCCTTCACAGCTTGGGCTAAAGGGAAATGAGGAAGCTGATAAATTAGCACGTAAGGCATTATTTGAAGGCAAAAGCTTAGACATTATACCGAACTTTTCCGAAATTTTAATAAAATACAAGAAAGATATTAATAAAATTTGGAAAAAATATTTTGATAAAAGATCTAATTTAAAGGGATTTGGTATAAAACTATTCAAAGCGAACTTCCTGGTATTCGTTGGTTTGGTGAAAAAAAGTTAACGCGTCAAAGTGTTGTTATGGCCCTTAGGCTTCGGTCGTCCAGACATATTCCGCTAAGAAAATTTGGTTTTCTAATGAAAAAAGTAAATTCTCCAAAATGTGAGTTGTGTGGAATAGTTGATGACATTCACCATTTCTTAGTGGAATGCGTCCACAATGACGGAGCACGCCGAGAATTATGTCGTCGTTTTAATATAAATTTATCTGACTGGATCGAAGCCTTATTCTGTGGAGGCTAAATTGTTGTATAAGTTTAAGTTTAAATAGTGTGTAGACTTTAGAATATTGTTTGTTGTAAGATTATTTTAAGGGTTTTAACGATGGGACTGACATTTTTGTATATTGCTTACTTAAAAAGTCCCTAAATAAAAACAGATTAAAAAAAAAGAAAAAAGTGCTATAGTGAATTATTCGTCACCGCGTCATATCAGACATATATCAAATAAAGTAACTGTGTTCTTTCCAGTGTAAGTATTACCTACGTTATTAAAACATAAAACAAAGGTTTAAAAATTTTTGACTGCCCACCTTTCCGTTTGTCCGGGCTAATCTCTGGAACAGCTGAACCTTTTTATAGTGTTTTATCCCGGAATTCCCGCAGGATCCAGATTAATGCGGGAAAAACATTTTTAGCCGATGAACTTTGACTTTTGAGTGATGACCCCAATTTTCAGTATTTTTGCTTAGAACATCAGTACAGCATATCCTGTATAGCAGGGTACGCAGGGTACGCAGGGGAAAATATTATCTTCTAAATTAATTAAACTGTTTTTTTCTTAAAATCGGATTTTATTACACTTCTCGCTACTTTATTTCCTTTATGTTTTTCATCTTAATGAATTTTTTTTAAATCTTCCCATCTTAATTTATTTTTATAACTGAATTGTGAATATCTAAAGTATCTTCTACTAAAGATTTGTTATTTAAAATTAATTCTGATTTTAAAGATAAATCAGTTATTAAATTTTCTAATTCTTTTTTATGTGTTAATTTTGTTTGTCTTTGAGTTTTTATGCTTTATCTACATGATTTTTTTATCAGAAAAGATTTGGTTTTTTTTATTTTCATTTTTAATTTCAAATGGACAGTAATTTAATAATTTATCTTTTTTTAATTGTACAACACCAAAATTATACCAAGTAAATATTTTATAAAATCAGAAAAATCGTTCATAATTTTTTCAAAAATTAAAATCAAATTCTACTGGATTAAAAACGTATTGTGTCTTCCACTTTGCATTATCCCGGCCTATTGCCAGGGTCTGCTTTCCTACTTAGTCTACTCCACTTTGCACGGTCTTGAGCATCCTCAGTGGTTAGTCCATTGGCTCTCATGTCGTGCGTCACGACGTCCAGCCATCGCTTCCTTGGGCGTCCGGGGGGTCTTACTCCAGGGACAGACATATCAAGACATTTTCTTCCGACGTAGTTCTTAGGCCGGCGCAAAACGTGGCCATACCATCTCAGACGACGCTCTTGGAGCTTATCCGCTACGTCACGGGTCCCAAGACTACCTCGAATGAATGTGTTGCGTATGCGGTCAGCCCGAGTAACGCCACACATCCACCTCAGCATCTTCATCTCCGTTACGTGAAGCTCCTGAGTGTGCCGAGATAATGCTGGCCAACATTCGCTGCCGTATAGAAGAACTGGTCGGATCATGCTCTTGTATATCAGCCCCTTGAGTTTGGGCGGTATTCTGCGATCGCAGACCACACCAGTGACCTCCCGCCATTTGGCCCAAGCAGCGCTAACCCGGGCGTGGACATCGTAGTCGATGCCTCCGGACTCGTGAATAATGGATCCAAGGTACCTGAACTTCTCCGACTTAACGGCTGGCTCAGGCCCGATGTGGATGGTGCTCGAGTCTGGGTTCCCGTAGGCCATGTACTCGGTCTTCGACACATTCAGTTAAAGACCACCGTTCTCAAGCGCACCCTTCCAGGCATTCGCTTTACGCTCCAGCATCAGTCGGTTCTCGTCAATGAGTACTATGTCATCGGCATACATCATCAGCCATGGAGGCTGGTCCTGGATGTGAGCCGTGACAGTATCTAGCACTACATTAAACAAAAGTGGACTAAGAGCTGAGCCTTGGTGAACCCCTACTGTAATTGGGAAGGGCTTGGTATCGCCAACAGCGGTCCTAACTGTAGAATCAGAGTCGTTGTACATGTCTCTGATAATAGCAACATAGGATTCAGGGATCCCTTTGGATCGCAGTGCCCACCAGATACACTGACGTGGCACACAGTCAAAGGCCTTCTGCAGGTCTAAGAATGCCACATGCAGAGCTCTCCTCTTTTCCCCTCCATCAAAATTCTGAGGACAAAAATGGCGTCCGTAGTGCCTGATCCTGGCTGAAATCCATATTGACACTCAGAAACAGTACACTCTCGGCGGAGCCTGAGGGCAATCACGCGCTCGAAGAGCTTCATGGTGTGACTCATAATCTTAATGCCCCTATAACTACCGCAATCTTGAACACTGCCCCTTCCTTTGTAAATAGGGGTAATAAAACTGTGCCGCCATTGATGTGGCATGTTCCCAGTGTTCAAAATGCGGTTAAAAAGATCAGTAAGCATGAGCACACCACGAGAGCCTAACGATTTCCACGCTTCGATCGGAATATCGTCAGGTCCCATCGCCTTGCGTTCTTCATGCGTCGAAGACAATTCCGAGTTTCATCAAGGGTTATTGGAGCAATAAGTCCCAGGTTAGGAGGTGGTTCAGACGGAATACTACCCGGGTGCTGAGTATTCAGCAGCTCCAAGAAGTAACTTCTCCACCTCTCCTTCACAGAAGCATGACTACAAAGCAGCTTGCCCTGGGAATCTCTGACGCAAAGACATTTTGTGATATCTTGCGTCGCTTTATCCCGAGCACGTGCCAATTTGTAGATGAGCTTCTGCCCCTCCACAGTTTCAAGTTTATCATATAGAGGTAATAAACTTTCACTGCGGGCTCTGGCTACAGCTCTTTTGCTGGCACGTGTCGCTGCTATGTACTCCAGTCTGTCTTCAGGAGAGTTGGAACGCTGCCACTCCTTCAATGCAGTCTTCTTATCATGAATCACCTCTTGTACCTTGTCATTCCACCACCATGTCTCCCTGTCCATAATACGTCCTCCCTTAGAAACGCCAAGAACATGTTTACCAGCCGTAATAATTGCTGACTGAGCTCGATCCCAAGTATCCTGAGCAGTTTCGGTGTTAGTTGTTAAATTTTGACTTTTAACCTCTGCCAGAAAGTCGGTCTGCATCGGTCCATTCAGCAACCACCACTTGATCTTAGACTTACGCGTCTCGGCTAATTTCTTTATCGGGGTAACGACATAATCCATGACAAGAAGACGATGTTGGGCCGTGAGGCTTTCACCAGGAATGACTTTACAGTTAGTTACCTTGCCAACATGACACCGCCTGGTCAATAGGTAATCTATTTGGGTTGAATGGAGTCCACTCGCATACGTAATAAGATGCTGCGGACTCTTTTGGAAGAACGTATTCACGATGGCCAGATCAGATGCAATACAGGTTCTTAGGATATTTTCGCCCTCTATATTGCGGCGACCGTGACCAAAACCACCGTGGACACGTTCATACGTATCCGCAGCCTTACCCACGTGACCGTTAAGGTCTCCCCCAACTATGATCACTTCGGTAGATGGTATAGCGAGTAGAACGTCTTCATATTGCTCCCAGAATGACTCCTTTTCGGCCCCGCTACAACCAGCCTGGGGAGCGTAAGCACTGATTAAGTTGGCGATAGCCCCCTCAACCAGTACCTTCACCCGCATCAGGCGGTCGCTGCGTCGGTCAAATTCGAGGAGACCATTCCGTAGCTCTTCAGATAAAACTACTGCTACACCAGTTTTACCGGAAGGAGACCCAGTGTATATGAGCTGGTAACCCTGTCCGATGATACGGGACTTATTGCCCTTCCAGCGGGTTTCCTGAAGGAAAGCACACTGGACCCGACGCCTCATGAGTACATCTGTTAGTTCCCTGCATCGTCCGGTTAGAGAGCCAATATTCCACGTTGCAAAGCGGAGTTTCCTTCTGGGTACTTTCTTTTTTAGCCGTGTCCGTACTTCACACGGTAGCCCTTGCCCATTTAACACAGGTGTAGGGCGATGTGCCTGCGCGTCGTTTAGCGGCGACGCCCTAGCAGTACCCAGCAACATCTTTTTTCTTTTCATATGAGTGGCAGGTGGCGACTTTTTAATGGAGCGATTGCCATCTGACCTCCAAAACCCATTTTTGTGGGAAAAAGGGAACCCATTTTTGGGAAGGAGTATGACAGTGGTGGCTCGAGGATCCGGGGTCGCGTACCCGTATGCCCAGTACCAATATCGGACAGATATTTGGCCAGACACCCTCTGGATACAAACGTGTACAACGTGTATTTTTTACTATATCTAATTCTTATACAACTCTAAAAACTTCTATTATTTTTGAAATTTATATTTAGAAAGGTATACGTTACATAAAATGTGAATTATTTTTTGTATATATTTTATTTATTTTAAGATACTTTTTTTATTTATAATGTTTTTGAATAATTATTAAAAAGTTTTATCAATAGATGGCGTTAGCTTGCGTCTGTTCCAAAACAATATATTTGTTGCACATATTTATATACAATTTTATTAACATAAATTAATAACTACAACTTCTTATATCAATATAGAATATATTTAAAAATTAAAACGAAGACATAACTGGTTTGTTAATGTTTTTATTAAGTATATAAAATAAACAAATACAATTTTATTTTAATTATTATTTTTTTTCACAAAATAAATTGTATGAGGCACACTTATTTATTTAAATATTTTGTAACTATCTCTCTCTCCAAAGATGACGTTAATATTAATGTAATTAAACAAAAGTACATATTAGGCTATCGATATTCTCAAATTCTACTAAACTATATTAAAATTCTTTCAAATATTATGATCATTTTATTTTGGGGAGACGAGCGTCTCTCGTCTACAGAGAATAAAAATGATAATTGTGGTAGTTCAGAAGATGGTATGGTTGGTGGCGATGGGGTGGTTATGGACCGACGGGCCCCACCAGGCCGAGGCGCAGACTTGCCGTAACATAAGAGGGGCCGCGTCACCTGTTACGGCCACGACGGTGTGTCTTTGGGATTGAAGAGTGTAACCTTCCTTTGTAGTGACTGTTGGCTACAGTGGTGGGATCATCGGGGTCTAGAAAGACGCTACAAAGGCGTCGATATTATAGGTGTGGATGGGAAGCTAACTTGGATGCTTCGGCTATGAGGGGATTGTAGTGGGAGTCTGCGCGCTCGTAGTAGCGCTTGGCTAAGCCTTTTCCAACAAGCACATACATTCTGCCTACTATTTTCAACTATAGATTACAAACGGTCGACTCGCGGCTTTACTCCGTACTCGCATGAACTAAACACAGTATGCATGTATTACGAGTATATATACTTGTAATAAAATTATTAAATATGATGTATGTAAGCTTCACATTGTACTGTATCTCACATATAGCACACACCCGTACAGCAGGTAGGCGTGGGTAGGCAGAGGGGACCTAGTGTTAAGTCACTTCGTTAGACACACTGCGTGCTTAGTGGCGGAATTACACACCGCTTCACAGATTTCCCGTCTACGGTCAGCGCGGTCCCGGCGCTGCGTGTTTACTGTTTACGCAAAAGGAATCAAAAATATTACATTTTCTCATTATTTACAATTTTATTGCACTCCAAAATATATTGTTATATTTACAACTAGCAGGTGCTACTTTTTGAGGATATTATTATATACGAAAATGACTCTTATACTGAAATATTATGATACACGTTCGTATGAATATATAGCTAAATAGTAATAAAATATCACATTTGTGTAAAGATTCGTCTGTGAGTTTGTTTTATAAATAAGGTGTATAGGTTACTTGAATAACCAAAGGACACGCACTATTTTACGGCCTCTTTTTAGAATTGAAAGAAAAATGCGTTGCCTTTTTTTCAACTGAATCGTTATTGTTAATAATTTATATAAAATGTCAAATTTTTTTGATCAAATTATATATTTAATATGTGTAAATAAATGAAACAAACGTAAGCTAACGCCATCTATTGATAAATATATTTAAAAATAAATCAAATACATTTAAAATATATAATATTATATTAATACAATTTGAAAAAAGGAACTTAAGAATCTGTAAAATATATAGAAAACGGTGAACGGTGAAATATACGGAAAACGTGCAACGGGGATAAGTGGGTCTCACAAATGACAGCCACATCGACCCGCTGCTGGCCAAGAAGGAGGCGAAGGAAATGCGAACGGTGCCTTAGCCTGTAGGCGTTCCAGTAGATGATGCGTAGCTCCTCAGACATTTTGGAGCAAACGCATCATCCCGTCCAGCACGACCTGGACAGGGTCTCGATCTTCCCTTAAGGCGGTTAAAACCTCCTTCAGGGTATCGAGGGTCCTGTTAATTGCAACAAAGTTGCGTGCTGGCTTCTGGGTATGGGCTGTGGACGTCGGGGTTGAGGTCGGCACGGATGCAGACGGACGAGCGGCTTCAGTGACCACAGGAGTAGGTAAAGGGGCAGCCTCCACCTTATTCCTGTTCTTGCTTCCTTTGCTCCTCTTCTTCATCTTCCTACGGGAGTTGCTTCTCTCCGTAAGAGGGTTTGCAGCCGTCATGAGGGTCGGCGCATGCGCCTCTGCCGCGACCGTATTTGTGGTCACCGGTGCAGAAGAAGAGGGTCTGGTGGAAGTCGCCTGTGTCAAGGCCACGGTACCGGCCTTTTTGTTCCGCAGCTCCCTCTTAAACTGCGGGCAAGCGGAGTGGTTTTCTGGGTGAGGCCCACCACAGTTTGCGCACGTTGCAGCTACCTCTAGGGGCCTGGGGCAGTCCCGCGCGAAGTGCTCCTCACCGCACCTCACGCAGGCCAGTCTGCGGTGGCACCCATGACTTGAGGGCCCTTCCGGCTGCACCAAGCTTCTATTTTAACGCCAGGCATGTGCAGCAGTTCTGTGATGCTGTAGATGCCTGGCACGAGGTCCGGGGTATTAGTCAGGACCGCGAAGAAAATACAGCCCGGCCGACCTTTTCTCGCCCGGATCGGCCGTACATATTCGGTCTGATATCCGAGTTCTCCCAGCGCCTCCGTAATCTCCTCAGGAGTGGTCGTCAGGACAGGAACAGGAAGCCCCCTGATAGCCACCTTGCGACTCATTTCCGAGGGTCGCCGTATTTCTAAAGATAAAACGGAATCATTATAGCATCACTTTGTTGTCCGTCAGTTTGTCTGTCTATCCGTCTGTAAAGAATATTTTTCTCAAGAACGCGTGAAAATAAGAATATTAAGGTCAAAGTATCATCAAGATCTATAGTCTGGCATTCGAGACACGTGTCACTAGAACGACGGAAGTAAGATTAACGATTAAAAAAATATATTTTTAGGTTTTTAATTTTTTTAATATATATTTATGGGCATCCGTTGTATCGTTTTTTGCATAAAATTATAAATGGAGTAATAGACTGAAACAAACTATTTTAAAAAAATATGTGTATCATACCGGGAAAAATGCTAGAGCTCAATTAAAAAATATATATATATATATTTTTCTTAGCAGGATGGTAAATTCAAACCTTGGCATAAATGCAGAATCAGAATACTTTAAGCAGAATCGTGAAAAGCTACAATACAATCTTTAAAACAGCTAATATTGATATTTTCAGAGACTCCATTGTAGTATTTAAGAATAAATTAAAGAAATATTACAATTAGTTTAAAAGATGACGATAATGAAAACGACCATCATATCACTTTGCTTGTTTTACTTGTTGGTTTATATTTTCTTTATTGTATTGTTTAATTTTTAAGTAATATACTTAAGTGATATACTTTTTTAATTATTATCTAACTGTTTTTATTTAGATGTTTATTTGTGAGTTTGTATATTTTAATGTATTTTTAGTATATTTTTTTGTTGTATTGAACTTGGTGTAGGGTGTTAGATTAGTAATGCTTGTTATTTTGTTTTAATCACGCTGAGCTAGCCTATAAGTGTGATGTACAATGTAATTCATTTTTCATTATTGTACACAGTATATTTTTTAATCAGTCACATTGTATGTTACGTTGGCTTGTCTAATAAATAAATAAATATATATTTTCTAAATAAAGGTACCTACCTACCTTTATTGTCGAAATAGGCTGAGTTGCGATAAGTGCAAGGGAGATGTGGCGCTGGGCGTTCGTCGTATCGTTGGTGTGCGTCGCGCTCGTCGACGTAAACGCTTTCAAAAGAGCCGAGAGTGAGTTTACATATAGTTTTCTTTGTCATACTGAAATTAATTTTTCTTTAAGCTTATAGAGTTTTATATACATTTAGTTTCGGCTTTATACAAAATAGCTTTATTAAAATTTTTTAATCTTTAATCTTACTTCCGTCATTATAGTGACACGTGTCTCGAATGCCAGACTATAGATCTTGATGATACTTTGACCTTAATATTCTTATTTTCACGCGTTCTTGAGAAAAATATTCTTTACAGACGGATAGACAGACAAACTGACAGACAACAAAGTGATGCTATAATGATTCCGTTTTATCTTTAGAGATACGGCAACCCTCGGAAATGAGTCGCAAGGTGGCTATCAGGGGGCTTCCTGTTCCTGTCCTGACGACCACTCCTGAGGAGATTACGGAGGCGCTGGGAGAACTCGGATATCAGGTCAAGTATGTCCGGCCGATCCGGGCGAGAAAAGGTCGGCCGGGCTGCATTTTCTTCGCGGTCCTGACCCCGGACCTCGTGCCAGGCATCTACAGCATCACAGAACTGCTGCACATGCCTGGCGTTTAAATAGAAGCTTGCCCGCAGTTTAAGAGGGAGCTGCGGAACAAAAAGGCCGGTACCGTGGCCTTGACACAGGCGACTTCCACCAGACCCTCTTCTTCTGCACCGGTGACCGGTGCAAAAGATACGGAGCGACCGATACGGTGCGAATGCGCCGACCTTCATGGCGGCTGCAAACATTCTGAAATAACACTGAAACTTAACTCAATAAATTTGACCGACATCCTTGAAGCAAATAGAAAAATCTCCGCACAACAATCTATTTTAAAAATATCTACAACATCTGATAGCCTTTATCATATAACAATTCCGCTATATGGAATAATTTTGACAGCAACTATAATAACTATCTTCATTACAATTGCTAAAATTCATAAGAAAATTCTTAAACGAAAAGCATCAACCGCAAGGGAAATATCAAAGAAAGAAGCTGGAACCCCAGATCCAGTGGAACATATACTCCAGCACTATTCGAGATCCAAGGACACTGAATAGGTGCTGTTCTTCAGGAGGGAGGTGTTACGTTCCCACACTACCCGGGGATCGCTTAGCTAGATTTCGCGTAACTTGTTTACTGCATTCCATCAAATCTAAGAATTGTAACAGCAAGAAATGTAAAACGTAGTTTAATTTTTCATTCAATGTTTTTGTTCATTTTAGTTTTAATATTAAAATAATTATTCACTCTTGTTTTCTCACATCGAGCAAGCAGTCACCATTTTAGTTATTAGTTTAAATTGTAATTTTTAATAAAATATTTTAAAGATTTGGTTTTTTTTGGATCCTACGCTGCCACCGTACTTAATTATTTAACAAGTAATAATACAACAAAAAAGAAAAATTCTGAAATAACACTGAAACTTAACTCAATAAATTTGACCGACATCCTTGAAGCAAATAGAAAAATCTCCGCACAACAATCTATTTCAAAAATATCTACAACATCTGATAGCCTTTATCATATAACAATTCCGCTATATGGAATAATTTTGACAGCAACTATAATAACTATCTTCATTGTAATCGCTAAAATTCATACGAAAACTCTTAAACGAAAAGCATCAACCGCAAGGGAAATATCGAAGAAAGAACCTGGAACCCCAGATCCAGTGGAACTCCATACTCCATAATACTCCAGCACTATTCGAGATCCAAGGACACTGAATAGGTGCTGTTCTTCAGGAGGGAGGTGTTACGTTCCCACACTACCCGGGGATCGCTTAGACAGATTTCGCGTAACTTGTTTACTGCTTTCCATCAAATCTAAGAATTGTAACAGCAAGAAATGTAAAACGTATTGTCATTTTTCATTCAATGTTTTTGTTCATGTTAGTTATAATATTAAAATAATTATTCACTCTTGTTTGTCATTGTAATGTAATTCTGTTTCTGTTCTACGGTAATGGCGTTTCGAGCGTGCCAGTTGAGCACAATTCACTTCGCCAATGTCAAGTTTTGTAATGTAATTATTCACTCTTGTTGTCATTGTCATTGTCGTTGTCGTTGTCGTGTCGTTGTCGTTGTCGTGCGTGTCGTTGTCGTGTCGTTGTCGTTGTCGTTGTCGTTGTCGACAACGTTGTGTTGTTGTAAAAGTAACGTTGTGTTGTTGTAAATATTCCAACAGATTGGGACTGTCTTACTTTGAGTGGCAGCTCATTCCAGAGTTTTACTGTCTTAACAGTAAAAGAGTCACCATAGCATTTCGTACGGCACAAAGGTATCTCTAGGAGGTTGTTAGTCCGGGAGCGGAGTTGTTGGGAGTGATTGGTGCTTGACCCTAAGAGCTTGAAACGTTCCTTGAGGTACATAGGGGTAACAGGATGGTAGAGGATGGTATAAAGGAGAGTGAGGGAGTGTAAGTTGCGTCTGTGTTGTATCGTCAGCCACTTTAGCTGGCTGCGAAACTGCGACACATGGTCGTACTTTCTCAGTCCAAAAATAAATCTTATTATAAGATTTTGCAGACGCTCGAGTTTATTAAGTAGCTGTTGAGATAAGTCAAGATAGCAGGAATCAGCATAGTTAAGGATTGGCAGGAGAAGGGTATGGGCCAAGGATATTTTGGTTTTTAAAGGTAAAAAATTCCCCCATCTTCTCAATCTACATATGGCGGGGAAAAGTCTACGACTAAGCTCAGAAACGTGGGGTGACCAGGAAAGTGTGCCATCTATCTTCACTCCCAAATTCACAACACTCGTACTAGGCTCTAAGCGAACATTGTCTAATAAGATTGACAGTAAAGGAGAATGAATTTTAAGCAGTTGTTTAGAGTTACCAAATATACATACCTGAGACTTACTTGGATTTATCGATAACCCAAAAGATTTACACCACGTACTTATTACATGTAGATCGGAATTAATCCGAACGACTGCAATGGTAATATCGTTGACGGCTACTGTGGTGTAAATTTGTAAGTCATCTGCGAAAAGGTGATAAGAAGACGATATGTGTTGAGTGAGATTGTTAATGAAAATGGAAAATAGTAAAGGTGAAAGCACACCACCCTGCGGGACACCAGCGTTAACGTAGCTCGGCGAAGATTGCCTGCCATCAAGCTTAATGCTTTGTCTGCGACCATGAAGGTAAGATGAAAACCATTCAGTAGCAGTTGATGAAATATTAATGGACTTTAAAATTGCTAGTAAAATATCATAATCAACAGTATTAAAAGCATTCGTAAAGTCTAGTAAGACAAGTAGAGTGACTTGCTGGTTATCAATACCAAATCTAATATCATCACAGACTTTATTAAGTGTTGTGACTGTACTGTGTCCAGGAGGTTGTTAGTCCGAGAGCGGAGTTGTTGGGAGTGATTCATTTGTATCCGAATTATTAATTTATTATTGATTTTTATTATTGATTTACTAATAATTTTATTATTGATTTCTTGGATAATAAATTATGGAAGATGAAATTATATTTTTTATTTAAATTTTATAAGAAATTATTTTTCTATAAAAAATATTAGATTATTAATTATTATTGAAATAAAAACCTAAAGGCTCAAAGCCTTTTAGACATGATTACCTCTGCATAGAAGCTCCAAACCCCTGTTTTGTTTTTAGTCCATTCTTCAAAATTAGTGACGGGGGTTTTTTTATTAATTCGTTTTAATTTTTTATTATTTGAATTAATTTTTTTTAAAATTTTTTTAAAAAAACAATTAAATTTTGGTTTTAAAAAAATTATTTACTACCCGGGAAAATTTGTGTAATTATAAAATTTGATTTAAAAAAAAAAATTAGTTTTAAATTACATTAGGACTATTAGGGGGGAAATTTAAGGGGATTTTAAATAGGTTTTAAATTGATTTAGTTTTTTAACCCCCTTTTTAAAATAATTGCATTTTTAAAAGCTTTTTTTTTTAAGGGGTGCAGGGGGGGGAATTGTCATATAAAAAAGGAAAACCCAAAAACATTTTCGACAAATGGGAGGGATTAGTTTAAAAGGTTCCAAAACCTTTTTTATGTATAAATTTAAAATTTAAAAGGTTTATGGGGTTCCCTTTTTTTGGCGGGAAATTTTATTTTTAAGGAAAAATTTTTTTAAGGGGTTTAGAATAAAAAATTTAAACTTATTAATTTTTTTTTATATTTTTTTTCAAGGGTTTTAAAAAACTATATTTTATCCCATTCGTTTATATTATTTTTTAATAATTAAGGGTTTAAATTTTTTTAATTTTAGTTTAAAATTTTTTTATGAGGGGTTTAAATGTTATTTAAAAAAAATAATGGTTTTTTATTATTTATAAGTTTGTTTTGGGGAAGTTTTTAAAAATGAAATTTTTTTTGGGTTATCCTTAGAAAAATTTTTTCCCTTTTTTTTTAAAAAATAATGGTTTTTTTATTTTACTTTATTGGTTTTGGGAAAGGGGTTTATTTAATTAGTGTAAAAAAATTTTTTCTATGTTTAATTTTTTATATTTAGAAGACCTTTTTTTTTTATATGGGGTTTTTTCCCCAATGTTTAAATTTTGGTTTTAAATTTTTTTTTTAAAAAAAGGGGTCAAAATTTATTCCCAAATTTTTTTTAAAGGGATAAAGAGGGGTTAGAGAGGTCAGGGTTTTAAAAAAAAATTAAAAAAAATTCTTTTTTTATTATATGTTCGAAAAAAATTTTAAAAAATTTATTTTTTTAGATTTTTTTTTTGCCCTTTATTAAAAATTTTTAAATCTATTTTAAATTTTAAAAATAGTTTTAATTTTAAAAGAGCTAATTTTTAAGGGAACCCGGGTGTTTATTTTTAAAACTTTAAAAGTTTTTTTTTTTTTTACAAAAAAAAGTCTTTTTTAAAATTTTAAACTTTTAAAATAAATAAAAAGAAATTAATAGTTTTAAATAAATTAAAATTTAGTTTAGCCCCGGAAAATTTTTTTAATTGGGAAAAATTTTTATTCAATTTTCTTTCCCCGTGCCCTCCTTTTTGGGGTTTCCCTTTAAAAACCCCCAAAAAGGATTTATTCCCCTCAATCTTTTTAAACTCGAAATTAAAAAGCCAAAAAATAAAATTCTTTTTAAAGGATAAATTGGGGTTTCCCAAAATTTTTAAATTGATTTCAAATGTTTTAAATTTAAAATTAAATTTTTTAAAAATTAAATGAAAGAAACTAATTATTGGTTGGGGGGTAAAAAAATTAAATCCCAATTTCTATTAGGGATTCGTCTATAAAAAAAACCCCAAAAAAAGGAAAAAAAAAAAAATTTCAAAACCCCCAAAAAAAAAATTTATTCCCTTTGGAAACCTTTGGACCCGAAAACCATTATAGAAAATGGTTTTCCTTTGAATTTCCTTTTCCCCCGGCCAATATCTAAAAATCTTTGGGAACAAAAGGGTTTTAAAATCTTTAAATCCCCAAAAAAATGGGAAATTTTAAAATTAAAATTATAAAATCTTTTTATTTCCCTGTAAAAAAAATTTGTTTACCCCGAAAATTTCTTGTAAAAAAAAATTGAGAATACCCCCAAAAAATAAATTTAAATGGAAAAAAAAAAAAATGGGGGGGGGGGGGGGGGAAAAAAAAATAAACTGCCCCCCAAAAATCATTTTTGGGGCCCCTAAAAATTTTTTTAAATTTTAAATTTAAAGTTTTTTGGGAATGAAATTTAAAAATTTAAGTATACGTTTTGGGGATAAAAAAAAAAAGAAAAAGGGAAAAAAAATAAAAAAATAGAAATGTTCCTATTCAGTTAAAGGGAAAATTTAAAAAAAATTTTTTTAAGGTCCAAAAATTGAAAAAGTTTGGTTTTCAATTTTAAAACCTTTTTTGTTAAAATTTAAATTTTTATAATTTTGTAGTTTGGTTTAAAGAAATTTAAATAAAAAATTTTATGATAAAAAAAAAAATTAAAAAAAAAGGGAATAAAAAAAATTTTAAAGAGTTTTTTCCAATTTAAAAAGGTATTTTTGTGGAAAAAAAAGAATTTTAAATTTTTATGGTAAAAAAATTTAAATTTGAATATTTTTGTTTTAAATTTAAAATTTTTAAATTGGGAAGAATTAAAAATTTTTACTTTTTGGAAAAGGGTTTTAAAAAAGAGCCCAAGAATTGGTTTTTAAGGCAAAATAATGAAATAATTCAAAAAGAAAAAAATTTTTTATAGGGGGATTTTCTTTTTTTAAACCCAAAATTGGGTTTATAAAATCTATGATTTCCCAACAACAAAAATTTCAGAAAAAAGGGGGGGGGGGGGGCCCAACTTTCCAGGGGTTTAAATTTAAAACAAAAGTTTGGGTTTAAACGTCCGGGGGTTGCTCAATTTTCACCCCTTAAACAAAAAAAAAAAGGGTTTGGCAAAAAGGGAAGACCCCGAAGCTGTGACAAAAAAAATCCCCTTTTTTTTTTTAAAATTGGGGAAAATTAAAAATTAAAACCCTTACACAAGAAAATTTTGAAAAAAAGTTTTTAAAAATATTTTGAAAAATAAAAAAAAAAAAAAAGGAAAAAAAAAAAAAAGGTCAAATTTTAAATTATTAAATTGAATTTTAAAATTTAAAAAAGTTTCTTTGGGTCCCCCCAAAATTTTGTTTTTTAATGAAATTAATGGGGCAAATTAAAATTTTCTCAAAATAATAGGTAATCGCCATTTAATTTATGGAAGGCGGTAAAAAAGTTCAAAAAAATTAAAAAATTTTGGGCCCTTTAATAAAAACTGGGGAAAAAATAATTTATTTAATAAAAAAAAAAAATTCCTTAAAATTGCAATTTAAATTGTGATTGAATTTAAAAAAATTAAAAGTAAATCCTTAAAAAAGAAAGGATTTTTTTCTTTTAAAAAGGGGTGAAGCTAATTTTGGAAATTTAAAAATTTGAAAATTTTGAAATTTCCAAAAAGGAAATTAATTCCTTTAAAATGGGGTTTAAAAAAGAAATTTCCCATTAACTTTTTCCATTATTGAATTTTCCAAAGGGGGAAATTTTTGTAAAAATATAAAATTTTTTATGAAAAAAAACTTTAAATTAATTTTGATTTCCAAAGGGGAAATAAAATTAAATATAGAAAATAATGAAATAAAAATGACCCAAAGGGTGGTGATATTTAAGGCCCAAAAAAATTTTAGGGGAAACCGGAATAACGAGGGGTATTCCAGCTGGGCCCCAAAAAATTTTAAAGGGAAAAAAAAAGGGAAAAAAAAATCCCAAAAAAATATTTTTAAATAATTAAATTTTTAAATAAAATATTTTTTTAAATATCAATCCGTAAATAAGGGTTAAAAAATTAAAAAAATCCCCAAAAATAGCAAAAAACAGTCCTTTTTTGGTAAGCCCATAATGAAAATGAGCAACTTTTTAAAAGGATTCATAAGAGTATTTAAATAAAAAAATTTGCTAAAACACTATTTTTAGCCTCCAACTGTAAAAAAAAAAAAAAACCCTAAATTCATTTATAGATGGGTAAAATTTAAATTTGTTTTCCCAATTAGGGTTGAAAATCGCTAAAAATTTTATTTCGGTTGGGACTTGAAATAATTTTTGGGGCAGAGTAAATGGGGGTTAAAGTTTATTCCAACGGGAAATATGATGGGGCCATAACCAAAAAATTCAAATAACCCCCTTGCTTTTGGCGTAAATTATCCTAAAAAAACCAAAAAAATTTCTTTTTTTCCCCATTTTCCCCTTGGAAATAATTTTGGAAAAAATTTTTAAAAAAACCCCCGGGGGGAAAATTAAAAAAAATTTTGGAAATGCCCAAAAAAATCAAAACAAATTTTGATAAGAACGGGTTTCCCCCCCTCCTGGGGGAAATAAAAAAAGGGTTTTTTTAAAAATTACATAAATTTAAAAGGGAAAATTAAAGCCCCTTGCAAAAAAACGGGGGGGAAAATAAAATAAATAGGGGTGCAAAAATTCCCTCAGTTTGGGGAAAAAAGGGAATTGGTAAAATGATTACTTTATTGTATTTTAATAATGGGTTTAAAATAAAATTTTTGCTCCCTAAAAATTTTGAGGAAATTCCAGCTAAAGGAAAAATTGGAAAAAATGCAAAATCACAAAAAAGCCTCTAGGAGAAAAATTTTTGAAAAAAAGGGGGGGGGTAAAAACCGTTCTTCCCTGTTCTGTTTCCCTTTTTAAACAATTCTTCTAAAAATTAAAAAAATTTAAAGGGGACGGGGGGAGGGGAAAAACCCTCTTAAAAATTAAATTTTTTTCGGGGAAGGCTAATCAGGGGCCCCAAAAAAAATTAAAAGGAAACTATTTTCCAAATGGAAAAAAACCAATTTTAATGGGTAAAAAACTAAAAAAAAAAATTAAAAAAAAAAGGCCTAAAACTGTGAAAAAATTATTATAAAATTTGATCATCCCAATTAAAAAAAATCTTAATTTCCAATTTTGGTGGGGGGCCATGCTAGACTGGGAGAAAAGCGGGGTTTTCGATGGTGCCCTTTTCTGCGAATTTGTTTTCCGGCTGGAAGAAGGCCGCGGAGCGGGCAGGGGTGAACCCGTAAAAATGAAAATTGGGTAAATTTTTTTACCCCAAAATTTTTTAATAAAATAAAAAAATTTTTTTTTAAGTTAACCCATTAAAATTTGGGTTTGGTTTGGAAAGGGATTATACCTTTATTATAGGCCCCCAAAGGGGGTTCAATTTAGGGTCCAAAAAATACTTTGGTTTTATGGAATTTAGGATGAGAACATAAAAATTTTTCCAATTTGGGAAAAATAGACTTTGTCCCCGAGCCTCCACTTTGGAACTATAATTTGCGGGCCCAACCGAAACCCCTTTTTGCTGAAAAAAAAGCACCCATCCTGGAACCCCAAAAATTAAATTATAGCCCACTAAAAAATAGGGGAAAGTTTGGGTTTTTTTTTTTTATTTACGGGGGGGAGGCAAAAACCGGAGGAGTTTAGAAAATTTTTCCTATGATATTAATTTCATGTACTCTTTTTGGGTTGCTCTTTTTTAAAAAATAGGGTTTATCAATGGGAGGTTTTTTGAAAATTTTAGGGGGAGTTTTTTAAATTGATCCCCTTTAATTTACGGATTGATTTAAAATCAATATTTATTAAAAATTCAATTTTATCACAATTTTTTGGATTAATTTAATTTTTTTCCTCAACATTTTTAGGCCTGCGGAATCCCCCGTCGTTTCCAAACCCTGAAATTTATGTCCTGAAATTTTCCCCATCTTTTGGGTAATTTTTCTTTTTTTATAATTTAAATTTTTATTGCCTTTGAGGTCATAATTAATTAAGTATTTTTTTTTCTTTAAAATTCCCATCATAAATTGAGTGATATCAAAACTTCCCCCTTTGAACATTCATAAATAAATTTAGATTATATGAAATGGTTTAAAACCCCCATTCAAAAAGGAATTACCTTTTTTTTTGAAATGGCAATTTGATAAAATTTTAATTACCAAAATAGAGCTTCACCTTTAATAAAACAAACTTTTTTTTCACGATCTATTTTAATTATTTTAAATAATCAAAATTTTTAGTAGCATATTTTTTTTTTTTTTAAAAAAATTTTCCGATTTTTTAGAAGGTCTTTAAATTAATTTGAATTTTTTCCTGCCATTACATTAATTTTTGGATTCTCTCTTTGTGAAAAAATGCTCTTTAAATTACTTTCATTGGGCCCCAAAGTTGAGTTATGTTTGTTTTATTTTTGGAATTTGATTCCTATATAATTCAAAATAAAAAAAACTCTTTTTCAACTTCTTGATGTGATAATCGTTTATTTACCTTTAAAATTCTTTTTTTGTCCAGCAAGACGTCTCCATTCGAACAACCCCTTATTGGGAAAAAATTGTGAAACCCCAGGCGTTTTCAATGTTTTTTTTTTAATCCCCCTGGTTTTTGTAGGGCAATGTTCAAAATTTTGTGGTGAAAACATAGATTTTCCCTATTGTTGTAGAAAGAATCTCTAAAAAAAATTTATTAATTAAATTATTCATTAGTGATAAAAAGAAAGTTCGGCTCTTAACCACCTATAAGAAAATTAGCAATTACTTCTAATAAAAAAATTATTTAATTTAATAACATAAAATGAAAATTTAAAAATTTTTCCCTAAATGTAAATTCTTTTATTCCCAAATAATCCCTATTAATTGAATAATATCTCTAATTTTTTCTTTTCCTTTTATTTTTTTTAAATCAAAATATTTTATTTTTAATTTAAAAAATCAATTACAAAATTATAAAATTAAAAAAAATTAATAAAAAAAATTATTGAAAAGAATCAATTTTTTCTTTTTTGACCCAAAAATTTTTTTTTATTTTCCCTTTTAACTGAATAGGAAATTTCTAGGTTTAATTTTTACCCCTTTTTATTTTTTTTGATTTACCCCAAAACGATTATTTTTTTAAAATTTCTTTTCCAAAAACTCATAATGATTTAAAAACTTTTAAGGCCAAATGTATTAAGGGGTCTACTTTTTTTTTATTATTGTTTTTTTATTTTTTAAATTTTTTTTAGGCCTTTTCTCATATTTTTTAAAGAACTAGCGGAGTAAAAAACTTTTTTTTCAGGATTGTAAAAGATTTTATAATTTAATAAATTACTATTTTTTGGGGTTTTTAAATTTGTATTTTAACATGTCCCAATGATGACGGATATTTGGGGAAAAGGGAATCTTAAAGGGGAAAACTCAAAAGGGTTTTCGATACAAAAGGTTTACGATGAGGAATAATTTTATTTAATTTCTGTTTTTTTTTTTTTTCCCTTTTTTTTGAGCTTTTTTTCATAGAAGATTTCCCCTAATATTGAAATTGGACAAATTGCCCCCCAACTAATTATTTAAATTATTTTTAAATTTTAAAAACTTAATTTTAATTTAAAAATTTGTTTGCTTAAAAAAAAATTTTAAATTTAAATTTTATTTTAAAAAAGAATTTATTTAAGGCTTTTAATTTGATTTAAAAAGTAGAGTTAATAACCCTTGTTTATTTTAAATTTGAACCAAAAATAGAGGTTATCATTTTAATGAAAATTTTAAATAAAAATTCCAATTAAAAATATTTAAAATTTAAGCTGCTAACTTAATATCTATTGATTAATATCATTAATATTCTTTTTATTTTATATTTATATTTTAAAATTAAAACATTCTTTTATTGAAAATAAAAAAAAATTATAAATTTTTAAAGATAAATCCCTTGATATTTTCAATATTATGTCTAATTAAGTTTTTAAAATTAAAATTATAATAATTATAATAATATAAACTAAAATCTAAAAAAATAAATTTTAAAAATTATTTATTGAAAATAATAAATTAAAAAATTTTTTTTTTAAAAATATTGTAAAACCCTTGACCTCTATAAATTCTTCATCCAAATAAAATTTTTTTATAAAAATTTTTGCCAAATATTTAAAAAAAAAAAATTTTTAAAAACCTAAGTTGAAACTTTGGTAAAACAATAGTAACAAAAAAATATTAATTTAAAATTAAAAAAAATTATCTAGAATAAATTTTTCTACAAATTTAAAAACCCATAAAAATCCAAATAAAGAAAAATAATTCCCCATTATTTTAAAAAAAAAGGTTAAAAAAAATTTAATAAGGATAACAAAAAAATATTCATTTAAATTTAATTCCCGAAACAACTTAAATAATAAAACCATTATTTTTTTTAATATAACAACCCTATCATAAAATTAAAATATAATAAAAATCTTTAATTTTTAAAATATATTTAAAGAATGTATAAAATTATTTAAACCATTAAAAAATTAAAAAAAAAAAATTAAATAATTTAAAATTTCTTATTTAACCTCTCTAAAATAAATCCTTAGAAAAAAACCCAGCCAAAAAAGAATCCCACTAAAGCAAAATTTGAAATTTTTATACAAAAAAGTTATGGGAAACATAAAATCAAACCCCCCTATTTTTCGATATCTTTTTTCATTATTTAATAATAATCCCCCCTGCACAAAAAACAAAAAAGTTTTAAAATATGCAGATTAAAAAATGAAAAAAAGCAAAATCATAAACCCTATTCTTAAATTTTATTATCAACCCAAAATAGTTTAAATGTAATAAAGAAAATTTTTTTTTTAAAATAAAATTAAAATTTAGCCAATTGGGAATTTTAAATATTGTTAACCAGAAAAAGTTAAAAAAATTTTAAAAAAAATTATATAACTAATAATTAAAAAATCGAATAATAAAAAAACCCCAGCGTCACAAATTTTAAAGAATGGACAAAAAGGAAAAGGGGTGGGGCTGTATAGAAGGAAATCATGATCAAAAAGGAAATTTTGAGCTTTTGTTTGCTGCAATAATAATTATAATCAAATATTTTTTAAGAAAAAAAATTTCTTATAAAATTTAAAATAAAAAAATAATTTATTTTCCAAAATTTAATCCAAGAAATCAAAATAAAATATTATATCCCCAATCGTTTTGATGGGCAGTTAAATATTCCAGCATTAAAGATTTTTTATTTGATAATAAATTACTAAACAATAAGAACTAACCCTAAACATTCAAAACCTAAAAAAATTTTAATTTTTTAGGACTAAAAATTAACAAATTATAGAAAATAAAATATTAAGACTAAAAAAAAAAGTTTTAAAATTTAAATTTTGATCTTATTATCTTAATTAAAACTGTAATAAAATTTCTGAAGAAGAAAAAAAAACAAAATTTTAAAAAAAAAGTTTCAATTAATAAAATAGATAAACAAATTTTTATTGAATTAAAAGAAATAATTTCCCCCTCTAAAAAAATACTAAATTTTCTATAAAAAAAATTTAAACATAGAAAAAAAATTTGTAATATAAAAAAAAAAAAAAAATTTTTTTAAACATAAAAATTTTTTAATGACTTAAAAGATTTCATCATATTTTGGTTCCACAAACCAATTTTTATTTAAAATTTTTTAAGTAAAAACAAATTATTCCATAATCAATCTTTAAAAAAAATATTTAAAGGAATCAAGTACAATAAATTTAAAATTTCCCCTGAAGTTCCTTATGAATCTATAAATTCTTTTTTATTTTCCATGCTGGAGTAAGAGTAAATATAAGCAATACCCGGCTCTAAAAAAAAAATATCAATTAACTATTCTCAATCAAGTCTCTGATAATCTATTAATTAAACTATTTTACCCTTTAAAAATTGGGAAAGGGGGAGCTGCTTTTTGAAAAATATTAACAAAAATCATCATAATCTTTTTGAGGCTGAAAGATTCCCTTAAAAAATTTTGCCCATTTAATCGTTCAAATTTTAATTTGTAAACAAAAATCCCGATAGATAATCCGTGTCCCAAATTTTTAAAAAAATAAGATCCATATAACCCAATAATTTTTTGTTTTTAAAACCCCCAAAACTAATTTATATAGCGCAGAAGAAAGCAATTAAAAATTTTTTTCAAATTTTTCAAAAAATTTTTAAATAATATAAAATCCCCCCTTTTTCTTACGACAATCAAAAATCCATAATAAAAATTTTTTTTTTGTAAAAAACATAAACCGAAAAATCCAAACCCCCAATTTTAAATAAAAGCAGCTAAAATTATCGACCCTGAAATTTGGGGGCCCAACATGGCTTTTTGGTAGTCATAAATGAACAAAAATAGGCATTTTTTTAAAAAAGCAAAAATTTAACTTAAAAATAAAAAATTTAATTTGATCATAAAATTTTTTAATAAATTTTTTAAAATTTATTTTTGTAAAAATTTAAAAAAATTTTAATAAAGTAAAGAAGCAAAAAAAGTGTAAAAATAATCCCGCTTTAAATCGTTCAGGTTGGTACCCCCTAATTTAAAATTAAAATAGAATTAAAATCCCCCCAAAAAAAAAATAAATAAAATAAATTTATAGAGAAAAGGGTTAAAAAAAATATTAGTATATAAATAAATTTTTAGTTCTAAAGGGTTTTAAAAAAAAAATAAAAAAAATAATTAAAAAAAAAATAAAGAACTAAAAAAAATTTTTTTTATTTTTTCTTTTATAGCTAAAAAATTAAAAAGTAATTCAAACTTAATAAAAAACCAAAGAAAATATCACCCCCAAATATATATTAAATTGCAAAATTTTAATTTAAATTCTTCATTTTTAAATAATAATATCTAAATATAAAAATAAATTTAACCAAACAAAAAAATTTTTATTTAAAATAAATGTATTAAAAAAATATAATTATTAAAATTTTTTCTAAATTAAATTTAAAAATTTTAAAAAAACATTCCATGAGTACGAATTATTGCACTAAAATTGATAACCTAAAGCCCCCTTTACAAATGTAAAAAAATTAAAATAAGTAAGTAAAAGTAAGTAATTAAAAAAAAAATTATTATATATATATAAAATTTTATATATATATATTAAAATAATAATTTATTATATAAATAAAAAAATATATAAAAAAAATAATTAAAATATATTTATTTTATATTAAAAAAAACTTTTTGTATAAATAAAAAAATTTAAAAAAAAAAAAAAAATTTATTATCATTTTTTTTATAAAAAAAAATTTTTTGAAATCAAAAATAAAATTTTTTTAAAAAATTTTAAAAAAAAAGATTTTTTTTCTTAACCCAAAATTTATTTTTTAAAAAATATTTTAAAATTTAAAAAATTATTTTAAATTAAATTTTATTTTTTTAGGATTGTTTTTTTTTTTTAAAACTCTTTTAATTTTTTTATCATATTTATTAAAATTATTATTTTTTTATTTATTTTTTTTTTTTTGGGGGGGGGAAATTTTTAAATTTTTTTTAAAATTATTAATGAGATTTAAAATTTTTTTTTAAAAATATTTTTTTTAATTTAAAATTTTTTAATTTTTTTTTCATTTTATTTTAAAAATAAATTTAACTTAAAAATATATTTTTGAAGAAATAAAATTTTTTTTTAAATTTATTATTTTTTTTTTAATGTAAATTTTTAATTTTAAAAATATTTAAAGCAAACTTATTTTAAAAATTTAATAATTTTTATTACTCTTGTTGCATTAAAATTACAAAATTTTTTTTGGGTTTTTGTTCTTTTAAATTTTATTTTAACAAAAAATTTTTTTGCCTATACAAAAAATTCCCTTTAAAAATATTTAAAATTTATTCAGATTTCCCTTCAGTAAATATTCCTCATGAAAATTTTGGGTCATTATGCCATGTTTAAAGTTAAATATTCAGGATTATTTTAAATACCAACATACCAACGGGGGGCATGTTCAACGGGTATTTTCGTTTAAATGTTTCTAAAAAATTTTAATGTGTTTGTGTTTGTCGTATTGAAAAAAAAAGGCATATTTGCCAATAAAGTTTATCAAAAAAAAAATTTACTTTAATGATTTATTACCTTAAATGTAAAACGTTGCTATAAAGCCAAAGGGCTTCAAGGTTAATAAAAACTATTTTCCTTGACATTAAAGGGACTATCCAAAAGTAACGGAAACCTTGCCCCCCCCGGTTGATTCTATCAACGAATTTGTTTGAATTTTTTTTTGTTTTTTTTTTTTCCTTAATTTTGTTTTTTTTTTTTTTGTTTTTTTACAAACCCTCTTTGTGCTGAATTTTTGCCAGCAAGCAAGTGTTCTGTTCTCAGAAAAGGGCTTTGTTTAAATGTCGGGCCTTCTTTAGGGATTCTTTGGTTGCCTTAAATCCAACGTCGTGTCCTTGTCTTCAATCAAAAAACCCCGTATCCTCCCCCCGGCCAATCTACCGGGCCCTGATAACAACAACGACTTGCTAGCAGCGGTAAGGAGTGAAGTAAAAGAGGCGATACCTCAAACAATTAGTGTAGAATTAAAGAACATACGCAAAGAGTTAAGTGGTATGCAAGATATTAAACAATCTCTTGACTTTTTATCGAGCCATTTTGATGCTATTAAACAGGAACTAGAGGAAGCTAAAAGAGAAATAATAATCCTTAAAAAAGACAATAACGATCTTCGACAGGCGCTGAACTCCCAAGGTAATACAATTAATAACCTAGACAGAGAAATAAGATCAAGTAACCTAGAGTTACACTGTATTCCAGAGCACAGAAGTGAAAATTTGTTAACAACAATAGAACAGATTGGGAGAGTGATAAGTGTACCAATAACGAAAGGAGTTATTTCCAAGTGTACTCGCATAGCTAAAATTAACAAAGAATCAGCACGTCCTAGGTCAGTTCTAGTATAATTTAGCAGTCCAATACTACGAGATCGTTTCTTAGCAGGAGTGATAAAGTTAATAAGAATAATATAGACAACAATTAAACACAACACATATTGGTATTTCTGGAGATAAAAGGCATATATATATATATATATATATATATATATATATATATATATATATATATATATATATATATATATATATATATATATATATATATATATATATATATATATATATATATATATATATATATATATATATATATATATATATATATATATATATATATATATATATATATATATATATAATATATATATATATATTATATATATATATATATATATATATATATATATATATATATATATATATATATATATATATATATATATATATATATATATATATATATATATATATATATATATATATATATATATATATATATATATATATATAATATATATATATATATATATATATATATATATATATATATATATATATATATATATATATATATATATATCAGAACACTTGACATCAACAGCAAAGGATATTTACGCTGCTGCCAGAATTTTTGCAAAAGAAAAACAGTTCCGGTTTGTATGGTCGCGTAATAGCAATATTTACCTCAGAAAATCAATATCGAGTGACGTTATACAAGTTAAATCAAAAGAATTTTTAAAAAATATTACAATAAAAGACACTTAAAGTGATATTCATACTCACATATTGGTTATATATTTTTATTTTGTATTACTTTTAAGTAATTATTTATTTTGAGTTTTGTAAATGGTGAAACAATTACGGATTTTTTACCAAAATGTAAGGGGCATACGGACTAAAACTAATGTTACTTATCTTGCCATTCTTAATACTGATTTCGATGTTATAGTTTTTACTGAAACTTGGCTCAATAATAGTATATATTGTAATGAAATCATTGACAATCGTTACAATGTCTTTCGCCGAGATCGCGAGTCAAGCGATAGTTTTAAATCAGATGCAGGAGGAGTATTACTTGCTGTGTCGAAGCGATATAAGAGTTATAGGGTAGAGTTTTGGGAAACAAAATGTGAAGGTCTTTGGGTAAATATTATCCTAGACTCAACAATAGTCTCTTTATGTGCAGTTTACATTCCGTCACCTTTAAAATATGAAGTACTCGAAACCTATGTAAACAATATAGAACGGATAATTCATAAACAATCCTGTACTATTCTAATAGGAGATTTTAATATACCAGCAATACAGTGGACTGAAGAGTCGGATAATAAAAGTTTTACTCCTGATAATAAAAATACAGCAAGTGCATTAATTAATGATTTCATGGCAATAACAAATTTATCACAGTATAATGGAATTTGTAATTCATATGGAAAAGTGTTAGACCTTATTTTTAGCAATTATAACAACATTAGCACAGAACATAGTAATTTTTTTGCATGTCCAGTAGATAAATATCACCCTCCCTTGATAATAAATTATGAAACTACTCACAAGAATGCATTACTGCAAACATCTACAATGGTGAGACACAAATTTTTAAGTGCTGATTATAATATAATAAATAAAAAACTATCAGAAATAAGTTGGGAAGTTCTATTTCAAAATTCAAACAATGTCAATGAAATGACGGAAGTTTTCTATAGAGAGATACGTAAGGTGATCGAAAACTGGGTACCATAGAAAAATATAAGGAAAACAAATTTATACCCTACTTGGTATTCTAATAATTTGATTAAAAGATTGGCTGAAAAAAATAAATACAGAATTCGTTTTAAAAAATATAAGAATCCATTAGATGAAATAGAATTTAAATTACTGCGACACAGGTGCGAATTTCTTATAACGAGAGATTATAAAACTTATATCGACAGAGTTGAAAATAACTTAACCAAAGATCCAAAATTTTTTTATTCGTTTTTAAAAGATGATATGGTCCGCATGGGGAGATGCTGTAGTGCCAGGTTAGGCTAGGCTAGGCCATCTATCCCCGGAGCTTTCCTAGGCTTGAACCGCGCGATCGCTTTCTTCACGCTCGACGGGGCAAAGAAGGGCGGAGGAGGACTCGGGCTAGGGGGATCTGATAGGAAGGCGGTGACCGCTTGCTCCAGCTGTGCGTGGTGCTCCGGTCGCAAGCTGGGATAGGGTGCGAACTGACTCTCAAGGTGGTCTGCCAGGATTCCGGCCCTTCCTTGTAAACAGGAGAGTCGTAACACAGCGTGCCATCGGGGTGGAAGAGAGGTCGGATGGGGGGCGGCTTCTTGGTAAGCTGCCGGCACAGTTTAGTGTTGGCGTCACGAATCCTCGCGTCCCAACTCTCGGCATTGGACTCCGCGAGCGCTGCGCGAATACGCTCCACCAAGACGTTGAGTTTCGTCTTGGTGGCGGGCTCGCGGGTCTGTTGCTACTCACTGCGCGTCTTCCTCTTACGCGCAATGAGGTCAGCAATGTGCCGTGGAGTTGGGGGAAGTCTTACCGGGCTGGCGGGGGCGGTAGCTTCACGGAGGGCAGTCTGGATCGTCGCTGTGATCGACGCCTCAAGTCTATCGACACTAGGCGGATCATCAAGCGGTTCCTCTCGTGGCCGAGTCAGCTGGGCAGTGAGGGCCTCGAAGCGAGGCCAGCAGATTCGTCTCCTACGTAGAGGGGGGTGCCCTATGGCCGCTGGCGTTTCCCGTACTGAGAACAGTACTGGGAGGTGGTGGGCTACTGGAGCTTCGAGGAACACCGAGTTTGCCTCCAGCGCTTTGTGCACGACTAGGTCAATAGTAGTCGCGGCCGCGGAGGCAGAGAAGGGATGGTGGTGGTAGTGGGTGGGTTCGTCAGACCCCTCCACTACGTAGCCATTTCTATCGGCGTCCTCAAAAAGTTTTCTTCCTGGTTCATCCATGCGTGGGCAACGCCAGGCGGGATGTTTAGCGTTCCAGTCTCCGGCCGCAATTGTGGGGAAGGTGTCACCAAGCACTCAGTGCACCTCACCGAGATTGAGAGCACCTCGGGGGGGTCGGTAGATGGCATACAGCCTGATGGTCTGCATGCTAAGACACAACTCAACCCCTAGGGACTGGAACGACTGCGTCGCTAGGTCCGGAAGAGGAAGGTGAGGAAGGCTGCGTCTGACTGCGATGAGGAGGCCGCGCCACGCGTTTTTCTCAGTGTCTAGGCGCAGGGTGTGGTAGCCTGGGATGGCTAGGGGCTCTGAGGCTCTGAGATGGGTCTCATTTATGAGAGCCACATCTATGTTTTGTTCTCTGAGAAGGAGCCGGAGGAAGTGGGTTTTGTTTCGCAGAGAACAGGCGTTCCAGAACATGATGCGTAGCTCAGCCATTTGTGAGCAAACGCATCATGCCTGACAGCACAACCTCGACAGGGTCACGGTTCTCCTTGAGGGCAATAAGGACGTTCTTGAGGACGTCGATGGCCCTGTCAAGGGACGCGCGGATATCGCCCGAAACTGGAGCAGCCTGGCTCCGGGAGGCTTGTGCAGCATCAGGAGCTGCACGGACTGCGGTGGATTGGCTGGTTGGCGCAGAAGAACAGGCAGTCCCCTTCTTCCTCTTACCCTTAGACCTCTTCCTGGAGGCACTACGGCTGACTCCGCCATCCCTCGTAGAAGGCGGATTGGACGGAGCCATCAAAGAAGAGGCCTGTGCGTTCGCGGCTACCATGTTGGTAGGGACCGAGGCGACCGATGCCGGAGGCTTGGAGGCTTAGAGACAGCTGTGAGGGCCAGTGTACCAGCCCTCTTATTCCTGAGTTCCCTCTTTATTTGAGGGCACGAAGAATAATTGGCTGGATGGGCCCCCCCCACAATTGGCGCACGTGGCGGGCTGCTCTAATGGGCGCGGGCAGTCCTGCTCATCTCCGCATCTCACGCAGGCCAATCTGCGGTGGCACCCATGGCTCGAGTGCCGGAAGGCCTGGCAGCGGTGACACTGCGCTGGGCCCTTCCAGCTGCGCCAGGCTTCAATTTTGACGCCAGGCATGTACAGCAACTCATTGATGCTGTAGATGCCTGGCACGAGGTCCGAGGTATTGGCCAGGACCGCAAAGAAGATACAGTCCGGCCGACCTTTCCTCGCCTGGATCGGCCGGACATACTCGGCCTGATACCCGAGTTCTCCCAGCGCCTCCGTAATCCCCTCAGGAGTAGTCGTCACAGGAAGCCCCCTGATGGCCACCTTGCGACTAATTTCCGAGGGGAGTGCGTAGGAGAACCAACTGATCTTTTCCGTTATCTCCAGGTTGACGAGGTACCGCCGGATTGTACGATATTCGCCCTCCGACTCTGGAGAGAAGCGCACACCTTTCCCAAAAGGGGGCGCGCGTTGGGTGAGTGTCCCAACCTCTCTTTGAGCACCCGGAAATGGGTCGCCCAGTTGAGCAGGGTCTTCACAACGAGAGGTGGGTAGCGAGGCCTCGATTTTGGGGCGGGTGCAGCTGCTGGAGCCGGTGCCGCCTGCGCCGCCTGGCTCGGGCTTCCTGCCCGGAGCGCATCGGCAAAGGTGAGCGAGCTATCAGTAGCGGCACCCGTGGTGCTGGTGGTGATAGAGGTGATGGGCGCGACCGTTTTAGGCGCTGGATTCTGTGCCCGAAGGCGTGGGTCCCTAGAGGCTTCCGCGGCGGCGGGGCGCGGTTGCGCGCAAAGCCTTTTTGGAAGCCTTTTTAGAATATTTACAAATTAAATATTTAAAATTTCCAAGGACAAGAGAAAGGTTCGGGCCGTATGAGCGTAGTGAATACGTACGTACAGTGCGAAGCTTGCAATCAATGCAATGCAATAATAATATGTATGAAATACCTTTCCTTTCTTCTAAGAAGACATTCTATATATATCTAATAATAATAAATAAGTGTATCTCATACAATTTATTTTGTGTAAGAAAGTCATAATATAATTAAAATAGTATTTACTTTTTTTATATTATTATATAATTAATTTTTAATTTATTTAAATATAATTTTTTATTTAAAATAATAATTTAAAAAAAAAAACTTTGGAATAACGAATCTAACGCCATCTATTGATAAAACTGCTTAATAACTAATCAAATACATTTAAAATATATTATATTATAAATAATAAATAACTTAAAATATAAAAATATATACAAAAATAATTCACATTTTATATAATATAAATATGTACTATTTTTGAAATTACAAGCTAAAATTTATTAAAAAAATTGTATAATTGATTTTATTACTTACAATATGTAACGTATACTTTCTACAGTCAAATCAAATATTAATATTATAAAATAACTACAATTATCTGTAAAACTTTAAAACATTTTGATATTAATAATTTTTTTCTAAAAAATCTATTTCACATAAAACAACGACGAGGGGGAAATATGTAAGCTTTATCAAGAAAAATGACATGTTTCAGAAAAAATTGAGCATCCGTCGAATATCTATACCTAAAAAATTTTTATTGTATCTGTATTCATTGAGAGCGATTATTATAAAATGTTTAAACTGACAACACTTTTTTAATTCAAATCTTAAACCAAATGCTCAATACTCTTTTGAAGTCGTTTCATGTGACAAAGAACACGTCAACGAGCTCTTTTCAGAGCTATTTTTTTTATTATAAGCTCTCTTACACCTCTTACTATTTTGCAACATGGAGACCCATATTCGTATCCAGGATTAGATACACCGTACTATTAGACCAAGATACGATAGCGTTTGATAAGAATAACCTAGTTATGAGTAGTTTTTTTATTTAACACAGTTAGGTTAGGTTTCTATAACATTAACTGGCTCCAAAGCCAATCCTGTTTCACCAGATAGGACATCTCATATAGTTCTTTTGAGAGCCAATACTGTCTCACGAGATAAAAAAAGTCTATAAAAAGATCTTTTCAGAACTACTTATTGTTTCTCGTCAAAACGAATATAGTAAATGTTCTTTTCACAGCTGGTCGATCCCCGTTCGACGCGAGACTTGTTGAACTGTTAGAACATTGTTAAGAAGAG
This sequence comes from Dione juno, assembly GCA_037127375.1. NCBI lineage: Eukaryota > Metazoa > Arthropoda > Insecta > Lepidoptera > Nymphalidae > Dione > Dione juno. The sequence continues at coordinate 13,734 of JAXRJS010000110.1, read as the reverse complement.
ATCACTTCACATCTCAGAGCTGATCTTAGTTTCATACGAGACAAGTGGCGTACTGTTATATTTATAGTTACTTTCAATTGACATTATTATTACATACTGACGTACTGTCAATACTATTGTCTGCTTTACATACGGGAACAGGAAATCAATATGAAACAGTGAAGTAAATTATATGACCATATTGTATATATATTATGGGGTATATAAGAGTTGGCGTGGCGCAGCGGCACAGCATCTGACTGTATTGTCTTTGTGGGTTCGATTCCCACTCGGAGAAAATTAATTTTAATGTTTAACATTTAACTTTATTTTTGACTTATTATTATTATTATTTAATCGGTTTTTTTAGTCGTAACCCAATAACATGTGTTATTCTCGTAAGTACGACTGAGTCATGGCTTAAAGTTGAACAAAGAAGAGATAAAGACTTATCTGCAATAATAATTAAACTAGTGCAGGGAAAAGAGTATCAAGGATATCGATTAAAAGATCATATTTTATATAAGAAAGCAACCGAGCCTATATCGTGCCATATTATTTGGAAGAAAGTGGATCCTAATATGTCAACATTAATAAGAAAATTTATTGATAACGGCATTATTTGTAGAACAAGTAAACGACCATCTGGTGCAAAACAGTGTCAACTATATACCATAGAGAAGGATCCTGTACCTTTTCATTGATATTTGTTGTTGTATATGTTTGAATATGTTTGCTCTATTTGTTGTTGTATATGTTTGAGTGTCTGCAATGTGAACAAAAGGTGTGCAGCGAGGGCTAGCACCCTTTGTATTTTGTGTGTGTTCCACTAGAGGTGTGCAGCGTTGGCTAGCACTCTCTGAGTTATGAGAACAAAGGTGTGCAGCGAGGGCTAGCACCCTTTGTGTTTTGTGTGTGTCCCATTTTGTGTGTGTCCCGTTTTGTGTGTGTCCCACTAGAGGTGTGCAGCGATGGCTAGCACCCTCTGAGTGATGTGAACAAAGGTGTGCAGCGAGGACTAGCACCCTTTGTGTTTTGTGTGTTTTCCGCTAGGAGTGTGCAGCGATGGCTAGCACCCTCTGAGCGATGAAAACAAAGGTGTGCAGCGTGGGCTAGCACCCTTTGCGTTTTGTGTGTTTTCCGCTAGGGGTGTGCAGCGATGGCTAGCACCCTCTGAGCTATTCAAACAAAGGTGTGCAGCGAGGGCTAGTACCCTCTGCATTTTGTGTGTTTTCCGCTAGAGGTGTGCAGCAATGGCTAGCACCCTCTGAGCGATGCAAACACAGGTGTGCAGCGTGGGCTAGCACCCTTTGTGTTTTGTGTGTTTTCCGCTAGGTGTGTGCAGCAATGGCTAGTACCCTCTAATTGGTGTGAACAACAGGCGTGCAGCGTGGGCTAGCACCCTTTGTGTTTTGTGTGTTTTCCGCTAGTGGTGTGCAGCAATGGCCAGCACCCTCTAAGTCGTGTGAAAAATAGGTGTGCAGCGAGGGCTAGCACCCTTTGTGTTAGATATATATTACATTAGATATATGAGGTATTAGTTAAACTCTTTGAATGGTGTAAATGCATAGAAATGGAGAATAATGACGGAATGTTATACGGAAGCACTAACTACTTCAGATTCTACATATAAAGATTTTATGAGTATTTACAGGGCATGTCGAGCACGACCTGCTGCAGAATGGCCGTTTCGGCGCGAGCATTAATATTGGAAATGCGACAGTGTCGCCGTCTATGAAGCGATAGCGAAAATAGAGATGTAGCCGGAAATTCGTGAATATAGATCCTTTTGAAACAGAAACAGATACACAACATGACCGGAAGCTTATGGTGTTTTACCAGACGCCCCTCTCAGGTCAGTTGTTTATAAAAGAGCGCGCAGACGAACGTAGTGGTATTACTTCAGTGATTAGCGTGGGTTTAAGTGCAAGTTAGTGTTTGTGAGATCAGTGCTGGTAAAGTGGGTATCAGTGAAACGTGTGAAGTGTAATTGAAACGTTAAAGTAATTATTCATGGCTTTTAATTAAATTACGCAGTTTAGTGTTTTGTTTTAATTTGTGTTAGTGATTGAACTGTGTGAATATAATTTGAGAATAGCAAGTGTTGTTTTATTGATATATGAGTCAAGATGATCATATTACATTACATCTAGGGCAACCCTCGCCGATCTTATATACTCCCAGCTTAAACTCCGATATATATATTAGTATGAAATAAAAATAGTAAAAATGTTATTAATAGGGTTCTCAACTGCTGATTGTTTAGCTTTAGACTGCATCCTGCACATATCATTGCAGGCAGAGAGAACCGTAGGTCGAACCTAGTGTTAAGACACACCGTTCTCCACCTTTCTGACTTTCGAGGCATTGCGTATTGAAAAGCGGAACTCAACGCCATGCTTTGCCTTGTTGCCAGGTCGCAGACGTTTAAATGATTCATTCTCTCTGAGTGGGAACCGAGCCCATAAGACATCTTGTTAACAGGCAGGCGATGTGTCTTTGCGCACGACGGTCCCTCAACATTTTATATTTTCTTTAATTTTATTTGAAGCACCTTAGTAGTTAACAAATAAATAATTGGAAAACATAATGCGCAGTAGGATAACGTTTGACAATAAACGCAATAATTTTGGGTTAAATTCCTACTCGTGGGAGGTATTTTATACTTAAGTACCCTTTCTGGTACGATAATGGGCGACATTGAGTTCCTTTAGTCAACACGCGGATACCAACGTGTCTTGGACACTAGTCTCTTTTTATATTTTTCTTAAGGGAGATAGAGCGTGAATCTATAAAATAGTCAATATTAGCTTGTGATTTGATTTTTTTTATATTCTGTTATGTGCGTGATTGACGATTACAATCTTACGATATTTAAAATCACGTTTAATATAAAACTCGAGGTCAACTTATACAAGCTAAAAAGAAATATTTTGTAAGTGTCTCTTTTTCCTTAACAGTGTAGTATCGAGTTACTGGTAGTCTCGGATGTATTAATCATATTCCCACATCCCATATCCCACACCTCCAAAATCCAAGGCCAAGCTGACCGTCCCAAATACTGTACAACCACAGTTCACCGTTACAGACACTGACAATGAAGACCCTGTGTAATATTACAGACAGGCCAAGGGCTCGCAAGCGTCCAGCGCGATGAAGACGTCTCTGTTTTATGTCTGAAATCAAAAACCTTTCGAAACGTTTAAAAATCAACAGAATCTTATACAAGCAAGCATTAAGGACATTCAAAATCAAAATGGTGATATCATTAAATCCGTGGAATTTATATCTAAGCAATACGAGGATATGAAGGACAAATTGATTAAGTTGGAATCAGGAGAAGCAGTCAAACTAGCCTACATAAAAAACTCTAGAGCCCAAACTGGAGAGCCTCGAAAAAATCGCAAAAAAAATCCAGTAACGAGATTAGAAATGTTCCCGTCCAGAATAATAAATTTAAACATGACCTTGTATCCTTTGTAAAAAATATTGGAGCTGTAACCAGAATAAAGGGAAGAGGATAATCAAATTCGTGATATTTTTCGTTTAAATCAGAAAAAGGGGGCAACAAGACTTTTCCGAATTTTCGTCCGAGCCGAATTTTCATCTTTTTTATTAAAAGAAAAAGTCTGGGCTGCCGCGAAAACTTATAACCGTAGTAACGTCAATAAATTAAACACTTCTCATCTCAAACTGGATGGGGAACCGAAGCCCGTCTATATCAGTGAGTGTTTAACCCAGAAAGCTAAAAAATTTTTTTCATTTAGCTCGTGACTTTAGTCACAACAACGGCTAAATTTTTGCTGGACTGCTCATGGAAAATTTTTCCCTCCGTAAGTCAGAAGGTGCTCAATCTTATCGAATTGATACTGAGACTGACTTCGACCGTCTCCTTTCTACGTCTAAGAAACTGTGACTGTATTTTTTTTCCAAATTCTCCTTTTACTATGTTTTATTTTGTCTTGCCATTATTTCGTAGTTTTTGCTTTTTTTTGGAACTTTTGGGGTTTAACCGTAAAATTTAAATTTTTGATTTGTATATAAAAAAATTACCTTGTACCTGTGATTACACTAAATACACATTTTTCAACCCATTATTCCAATACTCCTCAAGTCTACTACAACCTATCATAACACAATTTACACAATCACACTTGCCTCGTTTTCAAAACGACTACTTTGATTTATTTTACATATCATATAAAAATCAGGAAATGTACTCTACGGATTTACCAAAGATATGCCCCGGTGGCCCACCCCATTTCTTTCTCTTTAAAAAATATATCTAATGACTTTGACTCAGTTAAATTTCTGATGCAATAGTATGTACCCCGGGAAAAATATATTAATCATATTAATACCATTGAGACTCCCTTTAAACCCATAATACATACAAATATTCGTAGCATATCTAGTAATTTCGATGCTTTTACTGTTCTTCTTAAAAGACTCATTGTTCAATTTGATTTTATTATCCTTACGGAATTTTGGGTTTGTCTACAACAGCAAATCTACCTAGCATTGATGGATATTCCTCTTATAATTCAGACTACCACAACCAAAACGACGGTGTCGTTTATTTACTTTAAATCTCTTATAAAACACTAAATTTGCTTTTTTTGACTTACGTGACCCCAGCTCTCTCATCTTAGAATATGGTAATGAATATGCTGTAGTAGCAGTTTACCGTTCACCGTCTTTTAAAAATATAAATATTTTTTGTGATAGCCTGGATGTATGTCTGGGATCCCTGAAAGGGATAAAATCAGTAGCGGTAATCGGTGACATGAATTTTAAACATCGCTCCAAATAGTTCTGACCTTAGGGTCAGAACTATTTGGAGCGATGTTGCAATTGCAGTTGCAAATATTTGGACATGATGGCATTCCAGGGTTTTTTTAAGCGCTCATACTTTACCAACTCGCAATGAAAGTTGTATTGATCATGTAATGCTGCGTTCCAACAAAAAAAAGCAAATTTTATATCCTAGACTCATATGTTACTGACCATGCCCCTTGATCTTATGTTTACTGTGTAATTTAAACGCCAAAAAGCTAATATAACTTTCTCTAAAATAGACTATCCGGCTTTAATTAAACAACTTTCTAACATGGATTATGCCTATATAGTTAATGCTAACGACGCTAATGTAGCAGCTACACTCTTAACTAATACAATCTCTGAATCCATAACTACACATTCAAAACCCAATAATATTTTTCACATCAAAAACGTCCTATCAAACCGTGGTTGACCCCAGGACTGTACGCTGTATTAGACACCGTGAAAAAAACTGCACCAAAACGGGTAAACGTGATCCTGCTAATGCGATATTGGTGAAACCTACACCAGATATCGTAATTTTTGTACAAATTTGTTAAAAAAATTGAGGACAATTTACGAGAGAAGCGAATTTAAAAAATACAAAAACAACCCCAAAGGTATTTGGAACACTATCAAGAAAAAACCTCCATCAAGCAGCCCTCGCCTTCTGCCACTGCCTTACTCGATCAAAATTATGATCCTCATGCTTCTGTTAATAAGTCAACAACTTTTTTGCTGGTTTTGGTGCAACCTATGCCAATGCTATACTTAATAAAGCGTCCACAAATAAAAGTTCTGTGAATTCCAATCACTTCCCTGAGCCATATTTTTTAAAGACTCAATGGTATTTTATAACCCCAATAATGATTAGATCCAATCGACAATAGCGAGCTTAAAATGCAATTCTGCCACAGGTATAGATGGATACCCATTTTATTAAAAAAAAAAATTTGCCCCAAAAAGCCCCTGTTCTCTCGCATATATTCAATTTATGTTTTTCAACTGGTTTTTTCCCCGGATATTTTTAAACAGGCACTGGTACATCCCATCTACAAATCAGAAGAAAAAGTTAATGTCGGTAACTATAGACCAATATCGATCCTTCCTATTATTTCAAAGATTTTGGAAAAGCTATTGAACAAAAGACTTACAAATTATCTTCATCATCGAAACATTCTTGCCGTCAATCAATTAGGTTTTACTAAAAATAAATCCACAGAAGACGCTGCTTTGTCGCTCACTGAAACTATTGCCAAAACTTAAATAACAAAGATAAAGTTGTCGGTATTTTCCTTGATTTATCTAAGGCCTTCAACACTGTCTCAATACCCATTTTGCTTGAGAAAATGTATAATTTAGGAATACGAGGTTTTGTACTGAAAATTTTTCGCTCTTATTTAACAAACCGCTCTCAGTGTGTCAAAATAGATAAGTTTGTGAGTGACAAGGCATACGCCCTTTTTGGTGTTCCACAGGAAAGTGCCAGTACACTTTCCTAGCTGTTCCTATTATATGTTAATAGCCTATGCAATACGTCTTTACCAAATTGCAAAATTATTGCATATGCAGATGACACCGACTAGTAGAACGGACGTGATTGGATTGAGGCTAAACAGCATCCCAAAAAATGCTATAGGATGGGTGACACGTTGGTATAACAACAATTTTCTTACGCTCAATATTGATAAATATATCGCATTCTCTCATCGGCCTAGTTCTCAGCCCCCCCTGTTTTTTCTATCACAGCGCATACTTGTACCATTTAGAACTTCTGCAATTGTCCTCAACTTCCTCGTACTTTTAATATATACTTGGGGGGTTTTCTGTTTTTTTTAAATGGGACTACAATTAACGTATCGTTTGTATACTAGACAATTCCCCTATTTAAAAAATTCAAAATTTCGACCCTGATACTACTAAATTATTTCGTAAGAAGTATTTAAAGGAAAAAATTTTGAAAACCAAAATTTAGCTGACCCTGATACACTACTTACAATTTATTAGCCCTTTTAAGAAAATATTTTAAACAACTGCATTTTAGTATGGGGAGGTACCAGCAGCAATACATTGCTTGTTTTGGAACGTGCTCAAAGGGCTATATTAAAAATTATGCTGGGAAAACCTAGACGATGTAGCACAGATCTTCTTTCCGTGAGACTTCCATCTTATATGTTAGAAAACTTTACATTGTGCAAGTTATACTTCGTAGTTTTTACAACCGTTCCGTCAAGAAGAAGGTTAGCCTGCAGCCAGTTTTACGTAATTAGCGGTCACTTGTACAATAAAATTAATAAAAAAAACAATATTTATCCACTGACATCATTTTAAATTTTAAAAAAATTATCAAAGATTGGATTCAAAAGTTGTCCTACATTTAAACAAAAGAGGGATGGGCTACTGAACACCCCTCAAACGCACACGCACTGACACACACACACACACAACATACAAGACGCGCACTCTCTTAGACACATACACACTCATTAATGTTTGCATTGGTAGGCGTTTTAAATGTTTTAATTGTATTTTAATTGTATTCGCAGAGTAAAATGTTTTTGTTTTTACTAATTTTCACTGAAACACTGTAAGTATAAAAGTATCATTTTTTTGTTCAGGGGCAAAGACGCTGGCAGCTGGACACAGTTTACACTAGTATGGCTGCCATCGCTTTTCTCTAGATTTGTAGATATATCAAATCATAAATACATCTAGAGTGATCTGTATCACAAATTTTTCTGAAATAAAATTTATTATTATTTTATTATTATTTTTATATATTCTATCTTTTTTAGACACGTATTACAAATATGTGTTTTTTTATATTTAATATAAAACTATTATGATAGGGTCGACAGAGTGGAAACAAGCGTGAAGAGTGTGGCAATAACATACGATATAATACGGTATTCGAAGACTACCATAGCTGTATCATCAGTCACGGGTATTTACTGTTAGAGTACTAGGATATCAATGTTGTCAAAATATTTTGCAAAAAAATAATAAGGGAGCTATCGGGAAAAGTATCTTTTTTCTTCGAAATGTTCTTATTTTGGAATGAAGATAATTTACAGTTAATTAGCAACATGACGATCATATTTTATCTATGTGTGCTATACATGTCATACTCCGATACGGTTTATGTTCTGGCAGTAGCGCCGCGCGCGTGACTTCAAAATCTAAGTATAAGGTTTATTTGGTTTCGCTATCAGCACAACCTTCTTTCGCAAACAGCTCACGTGGCTTCCTATACGACTTTGCAGGAAAATCCATAGTTTACACTTTCTGTACTGCGTGCTGTTTAATCCTTTAACTCCTCTATACCTTAAAGAACGGTTTTAGTTTTTAAAAAAACTCGTACGTTCGCTGTCTCCGATACCATCAAGACTTTGGGCCCCAAAATCCCTTCCCCTTCCCATCCTTTTTCACCAAAACCTTTACAGTCTTGGCTGCGCGATTATGGAATTTCTTTAATCACTTTTAAACGCTTCTGAAGAGACATTACTTTCCTTAAAGACTTTTTTGGCTCTCTTTTGAAAGTATTAAAATTTTTGTTCTTATTATTTTTATTAAATTTTTTTTATTTATAAATATATAATGTTTTCCCAAATTTTACGTTTGTTTTATATATGTATGTAATACAATAAAGTATAAGTAAAGTGTATGTATTTGTGTATATGAAGTAAAATACACCGCCTACCATTTAATTAATCACTTTAAGGCTGCCTGGAAGAGATCGCTTATAGTTTCAAAAATCGCCTGATTTACATTTTAGTTATCTTTGCGTTTTTTTTTGTTCTGTATTTTATTTTTTGTAGTGTATAAATTTTATTTTAAAATTAAGAAAATAGCAAAAAAGTAAAGTTTTTGGGTTTTATACACCCTTTTATTATAAACGTTAATAAACAAGATTCGATTTTAAAATGAATATATACAAAAACATTTTACCGCTAATTTCCCATACAACATCAAATAAATATGGCGGCAGACGTTTGATGTAAATTATTAGTATAATAGTTTACATATCTCAAAACATCTCCATCTCTTTATTTTCATTTAATAAAAATAATATTTATTTTTTTACAGAATTATATACGCTGGTATTATTCTTTTTAATATTAATAATAATTTTTAAAAATTCCCAAAAAATTGTTTCATGTTATACAAGGGTTTAAAATCTGAAGGGAAGCGCTTATCTTACCCGCCTCGATTATTTCAATTAAATTATATGTTTCCTTTCATATTCTTTTTATATTTTTATTAAATATAGCTGGAATTTAAAAAATAATATTTTAAAACTATCTAAGAATTTTGGGCAACGATAGAAAGAACATTGGACAACGATATTAAAAAATCAAAACCTCAAAATTTAACCCCTTACAACTGAGCCCCCCCGTATGTTACGGGTATTCAAGGAGTTACCCTGAGTCCCTTATGGGTTTTTTTTTGGCTTTGAATCCATTGTCAAACTTACTAAACAAGCCCGGAATAGGATATAACTTAAAAACTACTGATAGTGAAGATATTCTATCACATTTGCTATATATGGATGACAAAAAACTAATTTTTAATAATAATAAAAACCGCTTTTAAATTAGCAGACAAAACTCAACCCAATTTTTAAATGATATAAGTATGCAAATTTTGGGGTAGACCAATGAAATTATAATAAATAAAGGTAAAAAAGAGAAACACAGTTAAACACTAAAAAATAATGAAACAATAGAGTCAACGGATGATGGTGAAATTTATAAATATTTTGGTTTTAACCAGTGTAGAAGAATTTAAAAAAAACAGAAACAAAGGTAGAGCTAATGCAGAAAATTTTGACCAAAAATTAAATTTTTTTTAAAAACCCATCTCTACTCTAAAAAATACTATAAAGGCTATTAATACATTTGGGAATACCAATTCTTACATATTTCCCTTTTGGGAAAAATAAACTGGGCTCAAACTGATTTAAAAAAAACTACAAAGGGTAATCAACACACCCCTTTACAAAATATAGAAAACATCACCCCCAAATCTCAATAGAAAGATTTTCACTTTCCCCGTCGAGAAGGTGGAAGGGACAAGGATAGACATCCAAAATCTACATAACAAGCAAATTAGTATTTTGAGAAAATTTTTTATCATAAATCACAAATTCATCTCTCCATAGACAAGTAACAAAAATTTACAAACATTATACGCCATTAAATCTTTAGATACAGAAAAACAAAAAAATGAAACATCTACACAATTGCAGTAAAAAAAAGCAAGATGGCAAGAAAATCTCTTCATGGGAGACACCGAACTGATCTGAACCAGACTTATGTCGACAAAAAAACGTCGAACGAATGGCTCAGGCGAGGTGTACTGTTCCTAGAAACAGAGGCTTTTTTGCTTGCTATACAGGATCAAGTCATTTCCCCCAAAAAATTATAAAATATATTACTAAAGTAATAACAGAAGTTTCTGATTTTTTGCAGACATTGCAATAGCTCATCTGAAACTATTCAGCACATAAAAGGCGCTTGTAAGCATTAGCACAATCCGACTATAAACATAGACATGATCAAGTTGCATCAATTTTAAAACCAGCATTTGGCACATAGTTATAAATTTATAGAGCAAAAAAAATACCCTATTTAAATATAAACCAAATACCCGTTCACGAAAATAGCCATAATAAACTATAATTTTGATCGGACCATTCTGATAGATAAAACCTTTTTTACAATAGACCAGAATCACCTTGTACAATTTAAAATTTTAAACGCCGTATGCCCTTTTCGACATAGCTGTTCCCAATTCCACAATATTCAAACTACCCCGCTGAAAAAAAATTTCAAAAAATTTAGGAACTAGCATTGGGGAATAAAAAATCAATGGAAAGCAGAAATAGTTATATAGTGAAAAGTTTTATCCAAAAAACAGGAATAGTACCAATACACTACACAAAAATTTGATTTTTTCAAAGACTCCCCATACGATTATTAACACTATGCAAAACGCAATCATACTAAACAACCTTGTCGCATAACTCGTAAAATTTTATCAAACATCATTGCAGACTCAGTTCCTCTATATTTGGTAAAGCCCCTATATATGGTAAAAAAACCCCTCTTAGAAAGGGGGATCTCTAGAAGTATATAAAAAATTTAAAAAAAAAATAATAAAATAATAAGGCAATGACAATGACAATGACAATGACAATGACAATGACAATGACAATGACAATGACAATGACAATGACAATGACAATGACAATGACAATGACAATGACAATGACAATGACAATGACAATGACAATGACAATGACAATGACAATGACAATGACAATGACAATGACAATGACAATGACAATGACAATGACAATGACAATGACAATGACAATGACAATGACAATGACAATGACAATGACAATGACAATGACAATGACAATGACAATG
>JAXRJS010000109.1:357500-427600 GCA_037127375.1 Dione juno | reverse complement strand
CTTGGGGGGGTAGGGGATTAAATTATAGCCCACCTTTTTTGGGGGGGGTTTTCCCCCCCCAAAATTATTTTGGGTCTTTGGGGTTTTAAAACTAGAAATTCCTTTTTTTTGCCCTGTTTTAGGGGGCTTACAAAAAAACTTAGGTTTTTTTAAAGGGCCTTTTTTTTTGCCACGTCATTGTATCGGGTTTTTCACCGGGGGGCCCCGAGCCAATTGATTAGGGGTTGCAACTTCCGCCAGGGAAACCCGTTTTTCGCCCAAACCCTTGTTTACAAAACCCGGGAGCCAGTTTCTTATTAATTATGGGCGTCCCCTCCTCCTCCCCTCCTGGCTATATTATCCTGTAGACCTTAAAAAAGTAAATCTACAAAATGAACCCAAATGCCTTGGGAATTCCCCTAAAATTTCGAAACCTAAGGTTCAACCCAAATAAAACCCTCCATATCCCTAGGGAGTGGGAAACAGGACCCGGGCCTTATATTCTAATAAGACCCCGGGTATAAAGGGGGCCAAATTATAAAAATTTTGGGGGCGAAAGTCCCCCCAATCAAGGGACATTACAAAATTTTAATTTCTTATTGGACAATTTCCAAATTACCGGACATGGGGTTTTTTAAATAAAATCTAATTTTCTACCTCCGAGCATGCAACACATTTTCGGGAGGGGGGGGCCGGACATGTAACTTCCCTAATTAGGCATTTAGCCCAAACTGAGTATTCAAAAAGTCCCCTTGACCTCTTTGGATTGAATGGACCCCCAAAAGCATGGGGGGGTTTAACACAAGCTGGAAATAATTATTAATTTAAAGATAAATATGGGTTATAAAATAAAAAAAATAAAAAAAAAAAATTATATATATATTAAATAATATATATATATATATATAAAAATAGTTTTATAAAAATTTAAAAAAATTTATTTTTAAAATTTTAAAATTAATTTTGGAAATTTTTTTTTAAAAAATATAAAAACTTTCTGACATATAAAAATTTATTAAAAAAATTTTAAATTGGATTAATAACATATTCAACTTATAAAGTATTATAGAGTATAGTGCGCTCGTAAAGGAAGGGCGCTTGTAAAATGTTTATGTTTTAACTTAACACGAGATTAGATAGCGACCTGGATTGGCCCATAACGTTCTCATAATTACGTAGGGATAAAATTAATATACGTGACGTCACTTTGGAAAGTATAGGGTTAATTAAAAAAAAATCTCTATGCTTCTAAAACTGCACTCAGATATGCCTTATATTTATATATAAATGATTGTAAATTGTATAAGTAATTGTATAAATTGTATAAGTAAATAGTTTAGTAATATATATATATATATATATATTATATATATATATATATATATATATATATATATATATATATATATATATATATATATATATATATATATATATATATATATATATATATATATATATATATATATATATTCGTTGCCTGTTAAAAAGTATTTTATGTAGATAATTAAAAGTCTTTAGTTTAAGACGCGAGTGACATCAGCAAATTTCCTTACTGAAGGAGCAATAACTAATAGTAGTAAATGGAAAAAAAATATGTATATGTACGATATAGCAAAAATAATATTTGCAATGCCTCGATTGGCGGAAAGTGGGGAACGGAGTGTCTTAACACTAAGTTCCTTCAACCTACGGTTCCCTCTGCCTACCCTGCTATGTGCAGGGATACAGCGTGAAGCTAAATAAATAAAATATTTGCATTTCTAACAGTATCCAGAATAGGCCAGTATCCTGTGAGGGTGTGCCGTGTAAAGTAACGAAATTCTTGAAAGTTCTTTACTACTGTACTTTTACTTACTAACTTTACTTTTTAAAGGAAGTTCTGTTTAATTTACAGATATTAGAGTATGCCTGTCAAATAAAAAAAATCAAATTATAATTACTTTTTTTTATCTAATTAAAATATGTGCTTATCTGGCATATTGTGTTTAAGGCACTCAGAAACGTCAATTAGGTAATCGTAACTTTGATTGAGACTTTACTTTTCGCATTCAACTAAACCAAATGAGGTCAGCCAAATATATAGATTAAGAGCCTCTTAAATAACAAAAATTAGTTTACTTTTTAACTATCGTAAACAAATGTACTTCTACATATAATATAAGTCGGTTTTAAATTAAATATATGATTCTTATTTCTATAAGGCATAGAGTTGATATTACATTGGAAAAAATATCATAGAGTGCAATTTTGAAATAGCTTGAATACCAATAAAAAGGAATAAGGGTAGAAATTAATCTAGCAAACAGCTTTTAGAAGTTTTGATTTGTTTATTCCAGTTGTTTGAGTTTTTGTATGTATGTATGTATGTATGTATGTACGTGTGTGTAAATGTGTGTATTTATATGTGTATGTATGTATGTATGTGTGTATGCATGTATATATGTATGTATGTATGTATGAATGTGTGTATGTATGTGTGTATGTGTGTATGTGTGTATGTATGTGTGTATGTGTGTATGTGGTGTTTAAATTTTCCTAACCATGCATTGGACCCACGAACGTCGCATTTACAGTCCGACGTCATGTCGTGCTCCCTCACGATGCTTCAATCCTATATGTATGTATACTTCAATGCTAATAACTCAAAAATACTAAACTCGCTTATAAACGAAAAATGTCACGAATATTTGGATGTTCTGTGAAATCGTATCTTAACTAATAAGATTTACTTGCACCTACTTAACATGTCATTTTTTATAAAGGCATAAAAACCAACCGATCCTAAGATCCTTTTATTAAATAAAAAAAAATAAAGCTATAAAATTCTTCAACCCATTTCTACATGTATTAATAGAAATTATAATACAATTTTAGCTTCCAACAAAGGAAAATGCATAGCGTTATTCCAAGATAAGAAGATGCGTGTAAAACGTGACAACGCAAAATGGCCGCCGCATTAGCTTCTTGTAACGAGAGCACTACAACGCTTACGGTTTTGTTTACAAGAAATATACAGAAAAATAGAATTTCAGCTGGTTATTGTATGGAGAATTATGTTTTACATTTTTTTTATTTGTTAATTAATGCGTACGCGTATATTAATGGCGTTTGAGACGCCATTTTGGTATAGTTAAAGAGGGTAAGATATAATATATATATAATATATATATATATATATATATAATATATATATAATATATATATATATATATATATATATATATATATATATATATATATATTATCTATATATATATATATATATATATATATATACATAGCTTTCCAATTTCCGGCAAAAAAAAATTAAATATGTGGTGTATGAGTGTGTTGTGTATGTGAAGCGGAACTTAATGCAGTACTTTGTGTTTCCAAAGCTGGAAAATAGAAATAATCCATTCCCTCGAGTGTGAAATGAACCTATGACCACCGCGATAATAGTCAGAACAAAAACATTGGATACTGCGTTAGTATATGTAAAAAAGGGAGAACTCTCCTTTAGAACTTTGAAAGGTAAAATGGTATACACATCCGCTGCAGTAATTGTAACATGGTTTTTATTGCCCAATACTAGAAATCCTTTTTCCAATGAATAAACTTAAAATACAAGTATATAGATATATGCATTCCATCAAAAACGAAAGATTTACGATCTTATACAAATCCTATTATCTGAAGATCCCGTTTCATTTCTTTTTATGTTGTTTGCAACAACGTTACTTACAAACAGAATTCTATATGTACATGAATATTATATATGCATATAGCATTATCAATTGAATTTGTTTCTTGATAAGAAATGTACGACAATCTGGGGACTGACTTTCTTTTTTCTGACAAATGAAAATATAGTAATATTATATTATATTTAACCTGATCGATGATTTCATCTTAATATGTTGTAACAAATAGATAATAATTTTTTTATATATTTTTTTGATAACTTTTGAAATTATCGTTCAAGTTACTTTTTGTAAAAGATTGAATATACTTTCATTTTTAGTATGGTAATGGCCGTTGTGGCGCAGAGGTTGTAGCGTCTGCCTGTAACCGTGATGGGTGTTGGGTTCGATTTCCACACTCAGGGAGGATATGAATTATGTTCATTTTTTTTCGATCTTGCAACAAGGCAAAGTGCGTCGTTGGTGAGTTCCGCCAGTCAACATGCAATGCCTGAAGTAGGGAACCTAGTATCTAACACTGATTCCTGCAACTCCGGTTTCCCCCTCTGCCTACTAAATTAATAATTTCCTCAACTGGTAATCAAACCCATAACCCTCCTATTTATTTAATGATTGAAAACGTGGTTTTTTATTCGAGAACGACTTTTTTTTAATTCAAATGACATATGATCCTGATATACAAACATCCAAAAACAAACATATTCTTCAGCTTTTTAAAATTAATATAGATATTAAAATACTATCATAAATTCAATAGAAGCGTAATTAGCACTGTCATAGTCTATTAAAAATGAAATACGGGAGGATATTGAAATAAAAAGGTTTGACGGTCGAAACGTAAGAGACGATCCCTCGGAAAGGCTCGTGTTACAGCCGATGGCATTTGAATTTGTTAATTTATAATGCTAACTGATGCTGAGTGCTATACAAATATTATGTAATGAATGTAATATATATTGGAGATTTCTTTTCTGGAATAAGTATAGGGTACTATAAAAGACATTTTCCAGATATTAGTTAGCCTCTCGGAAACTCCATGCCACGTTCTTATCAAGGAACGCCAAAATGCTTCTAGGATTATACACATTTAACAGGGAAGGCAGACTGAACCGAGTGTTAGGACATTCCGTTCCCTGTTTTCCGTTTTTTTTCCACTTTATTTTGTTGCCAGAACCAGGAATATGTAAATAGCTCATTATCCCGGAAAAATAGTGAATTTAACCGTGACGTTCTTGAACCTGCATACAATAATCAAGTGCTGTCGCGTACATAACAAGTCTTTACACTTATATGTTACCTTAGGAACAGCTCCTGGATAGTTTCAAAAATAAAATTGGGCTTGGGTGTTGGCAATGTACCCGATATGAACTTTAATAGATCAGCTAAGAACCATTGTTTCTTCAATAAGAAATCATTGATTCTTTTCCAGGCTGGACATTATTTGGTGTGGTCCATGCTTACCCCAGAATTTTGTGATTCTTGCGTTTTCAATTTTTGTTCTGAAACATTTTTAATAAAAAGCTAAATTAAAAAAAAAAACTTTCGCACAAAAGTCAGTTCAAAATTTAGAAAATTTATTTATAAAAAAATATTTTCTTATTTTGTCAATTTATTAATTGCCAAATATAGTGAAAACTGCCTAATTTTTTGTGCCATATTGTAATTACGCCATTCAAAATACTGTAAGTAATTTCAATACATTCTTATCCATTTAATAATATAAAAAAAGGATACAAAATCATGTCCCAATTAAAATCTAGGCTCATTTGTTCCAGCCACTAGCACTAGCAGTCCAGCTCACAAAAACATCTCAGCAAGTCATTAATGCTTTTTCCTGACCATTCACGACAATGATGAATTACTTGTATCGGGTCGTGTAAACGTTAAGTTTTTATTGACTATTAATTTATTATAGCATCTCTCTCATATATTAATATATGGTTATTTAGAGAGAGCTGAGTTTGATACACTTCTAAGATCACATCTGGTATATAGAATGGCCAAAGGAAATCTAGTGTAAAGATTCTCCGCTCTTGACTTTCCGTTCATTGAAACATTGCGTATTGAGTTGCGGAGCTCAACGCCGCGCTTTGTCTTGTTATCAGAGCGACAAAAATTTATAATATGCCACCCTGATTGGGAAAAAAATTCATCAATTTAATCCATCCCATAATTAAGAATACCATAAAACTTCAAGAACATTATATTGGATTATTTACTTAGAAATTCGATTGTTTTTTGATTTAGCACACATCATTAGTACAAATTATAGATTTATAACATATACGTATTCTAGTATGGCAAAAAATAAATTGATTGTATTGGAGATTGAGATCCTTCTCCCATATGTCATTATAAAAAAAATTAAAAAAACTCCTTCACAATTAATATAGCAGAAAAAAAACACGTAAACACGTACTAATATTAGTATAAAAAAGATGACGACGCGTGTATGTGTTACACATAATGTGTTTATCATAAATATAGGCAGAAAACACGACTATTCCATTCGAAGTTTGTTTAAGTATCACTTCATTATGTGAGAGCATTGGATTTTACTTGAACCAAGTTTGTGCCGTGTCCTAATCTTCTATATGTATTGATAAGCCAATTTCACACGAGAAAATACTCTATGAGTATGTTTGACGTGTGCGTGTAAGTAAGGGGGGGGGGGGGGGTTCTAGTGTTTGAGGTCATTTTAGATTTGAAAAAAAACTAAAAAAATATTATATCAAATTGCCGTCATGATGCAGTGGCACGCCGTCTGACTGTGACGGTGAAAAAATTACGGAGAGTACGGAGAGACAGAGTGTTCTGGTAACAAGGCAAAGCGCGGCGTTGAGTTCCACCACTCAACACTCAATTGCTCGAACATTAAAGAGAAAGTGGGAACGGTCTTAAGACTAGTTTCTTTTTCTATTAAAAGATCTAAGAATTTAGTTTATTTTAGCAGTTATAATATTTATTAGATTATCTATCGCCATCTAACATGACGATGTTGCTACAGTTACGTTATGATACGATATAGAAATAGCAAGTTTTATTTTTTTTCTGAATTCAAGACTTTGCGAGTTACGTGGCGGAACTCAACGCTGTACTTTGTCATAACAGAGTGAGATACATTAATATAATTAATTTCCCGGACTGGTGGTGGAACCCACAACCATCGTTACCATTCAGTCGTTAACCCACTGTACCACATTGGCATCTTATTCAATTCACTAAATAGGGCAATTTAAAGCAAAAAATCGTATTTTTAACAAAAAAAAGGCAAATTTTCATACCACTTTCCCCGGTAATAAAATTTCTGTACACGACGTGGTCCCGCCCATCTCTCATTTCGCTAAAATGCTTAAGCTAACCGCAGACTCGCTCATATATTATTTAAAACGGACCCTTAATTAAGAAGTAGTGATCTTAAAAGCCTCACGTTTGGAATTCAACTTTAATTTAGTTTAGGGAGGTTTAATTTTAGTAATTTAATAGTGGTATTTAAATATTCCATATAATACCATGGTAGAGGAATTAATGAATAAGTATTCTTAGTTATATTGAAATTTGGATACTACTGGATGTTCCCGGCAGTTATTAAGGATTTTAAATATAAAATTATTTTATAAAGCACTATCTAGTATATAATAAATGAATGTCTGTTTGTGATTTCAAAATAACTGCGTGATCTCGAGTGCTAATAGTTATTTACTTGTTACTTATTTAATATAAAATAACATTTTAATTTTTTTTGTCTCTGTCTGCCTGTCTGTTGTGCTGAATCGATATTATGGAGATTTCATAGAAGGATAGAGGAAGTTGTGAAGCAATATATAGGCTACTTTTAATCCCAGAACTACCGTGGGTTTCCTATATATATATATATATATATATATATATATATATATATATATATATATATATAGATTATATATATATATATATATATATATATATATATATATATATATATATATATATATATATATATATATATATATATATATATATTATATATTATATATATATATATATATATATATATATATATATATATATATATATATATATATATATATATATATATATATATATATATATATATATATATATATATATATATATATATATATATATATATATATTTATATATATATATATATTATATATATATAATATATATATATATATATATATATATATATATATATATATATATATATCTATATATGGAGGATACATATATAGGTCAATAATTATATATGAAATCTACCTATATATGTCTACGTTTTACGTATTTCCATAGCTTTTACTATGGAGCACATAACTTAGTTATTCGCGTATTTTAAAAGATATTACATAACGGTAAAGAAACACAGAGACTCATTAAAAAGAAAAAAAAATTTTTTGGCACTTGTTGAAATATCAGTTACAATTTTGTCACTAGCAAAAACTTGTGTATAATATAATAAATAATAGAAAAATATTATATGGAAAATATTATAATTAAATTATGTCGGAACATTGCAAAGCTAAAGCAGAGCTATTTACGTAACTGGTATGTAAATTTAGTTTTTGCGTGTTCAAATCGTAAATTAGCTTGACGCAAATTTATCATTATTCACTTCTAGCTATGAATGTAATATTATTACGGTTTTGAATATTCCTGAAACTAGGTGAAACTATTTGAAATCTCTTAATGTATCACAACAACTATTCTCTGCGGTTCTAGAAATGGTCTTTAGAAACCTAAACTGGGATAAATATGGACTCAACATCAATGGTGAGAAACTTAACCATCTACGTTTTGCTGACGACATTGTCATCTTTTCTGAAATCATTTGCAAAACATGCTACAGCAACTATCAAAGGAAAGTGCCAAGGTCGGTCTATCAATGAATACTTCAAAAACAAAGGTAATGACAAACTGTATCAAAAAAGATATAAAGGTGGATGGTGGTCAAATAGAGTATGTTAATGAGTAAATATATTTGGGCCAACTAATATCCACAGAAGACACAATGCAAAAAGAAATAGATAGAAGAACAACATACAGCTGGAAACGTTTTTGGTCCCTGAGCGAGGTTATGAAAAACAATGATATGCCCATGAAAGAGAAAAGAATAGTATACAACACCTGTATCCTCCCACGCTTATCGTACGGATGCCAAACATGGGCGCTTACTGAACGGCAACTTAAACAACTACAAGTTTGTCAAAACGGAATGGAAAGAAGCGTTCTTGGAGTCAAACGAAGAGACAAAGTAAGACTACAAAATATAAAAAGTAAAACTGAATTTAAAAATATATATACTGTCTATAAACATCTGAAATGGAGATGGACAGGGCACATGCTAAGGGAAGAAAAAGAGAAGTGGACCAGAATAGTGACAGAGTGGTACCCACGTGACAGCAAAGAAGTCAAGGAAAACAATATAAACGCTGGGAAGATGATATCAAAAAGTTGCTGGCCCGCAATGGACAAGTATTGCAAACAAAGAACGAAATGGAAAGCTTTAGAGGAGGCCTTTGTCGAAGGACAAGCTGTAAAGGGAAAAATAGTTAATAATACAACTAACATAACTTGAGATATTTTACATACTTACTTTATATACTTACAATTTAATGATGCATGTTATATAAGTTACAGCAATAAAGGCTTATTTTATTTATTTATTTTATTTTATAATGTATCACAATGGTATTGAAGCCATCGTAGCGTTCAAGGACAGTGTCTTGTAAACGTGGGGTTGGGTTGTGGGGGTTTTATCTACAATTTGGTACGAAATAACGAATTGCTATTAATATATATTATATATTATATATTCGCAACGAAAGAACTATATGAATATTGCGAAGTTCTTACCGTCCGTCAACCTTTTTTTACTGCAGATAATTTTGAGGCAGCACTCTGAGAACTCCAAATAAAGTTTCCCGTCTTCTGCAAAAATCCGTTCGATACGGAAATACCGAGTGCAGAGTACTAATGTATGCAAGAGCTTTTTAAGCCACCGATTTTACTACTTTCTTGGTAGCTTCTTGTTTAATCGGTTAAATAATATACTTGATATACAACCAAAAAATAAATATAAGTGCAAAAGTATTGTTACTGATAGGTTATTATAACTGTCATATGACGAAACTGAGAATATGATTAAAATCATCAAATGAAGTTTTGAAGTTCCATTACATAAATATCTAAGATTTAATTTCACACATACATATACACACCCACATTTCACACACACACACACACGCGTATACACACACATTTCACAGGCACACATCCATTAACTACTTATTGTTAAATTGCCAAATTAGGTCTAAACTAATAACATTGTTAAAATTTAAATTTACTTATAGATATTATATATATTAATTATATATATTATATATATTATATATATATATATATATATATATATATATATATATATATATATATATATATATATATATATATATAATATATATATATATATATATATAGATATATATAGATATAATATATATATATAGTATATTATATCTTGTTTTCTAATTATATTATTAGCTTTACATATAAATAACTATAATGTTTGTCCAATCACTTTACTGTGACACTGGAAGGTAGCCCGTGCTTATAGCACAGGGTAAACCTAATTTAAGCACCGGCAGTAATATTTTTGTGACTGTCTAGCTCATGTATTTAAATGAATAATAGTTTTGTAATCGCATGGCTTATGAATAAATAAATAAATAAATAAATATACCATTTATCTATTTATAATTTATTAATATAAAATAATAGTTTCGCTATTATTTCTAATTTTTTAGTTAGCTTCATACTGTATTCCGCACGTGACAGGGTAGGCAGAGGGAACCGTTAGTTGAAGGAACCTAGTGTTAAGACACTCCGTTACCCACTTTTCGCCATTTGAGGTATTACGTGTTGAGTGGCGGAACTCAACGCCGCGCTTTGCCTTGTTGCCAGAGCGAATAAAATGGAAATAACTAATTCTCCCCGAGAGTTTGCTTCTGTTTTGTTTTATATTCTTACATACATACTTTACTTGTGTTTTTTTGTGTGATTTTGTACTAAGTATATTGTGTATTGTCGTCGTGTTTTGTTTTGTATACGTTCATATTACATGTACTTTTTAAAGTGGTGTTAACTGTGAGTAGACTTTTATTCAACTCCATCCACACTAAGGATAGAAAAAATACTATATAGAAAAAATGCTTTCTTTAAGTATTTTTTGCTTTTTATATCCTTAGTGTGGATTAACACTTTAAAACTCATTAAAATATTAAATAAAAATAGCATTCTCTCTTGCCAAATGATTTTGTTTGCAATAATCTTTGGGTAGCCGAAATTTGTGAAAATATGACTACAAAGATGCTGACAACGTAACAAGTTGTATAAAGCATATAAAAATTTCGACACAGAGTAAGGAAGAACCATGCGGCTTAGTGGTCAGAGCGCTTGGACGGTTCCCATGAGGCGCGGGTTCACATTTTAAATGTTTTCTTTAAATATTTTTCTATCCATAGTGTGGATTAGTACTTTGAAAATCATTAAAATATCCATCGACACTGCATTGGTGATCCTGACGTGACACGCGAATAAGCGGTAAATAGCGGTTTAATGTTACTAACGTTTATAATAATATCTAACTTTATAATAATATTATATATATATATATATATATATATATATATATATATATAGATATATATATATATATATATATATATATATATATATATATATATATATATATACATATATATGTACATATATATATATATATATATATATATATATATATATATATATATATATATATATATATATATATATATATATATATATGAAATGTAAAATATATTTTCCCGTTCCGGTTGGAATCTCGGAAAATTCTGTGCTATTTAGGATGTCCTTTTTCTGTCAGTCACTCAGTAATGTCAGATTTTATATAAAAATATATAAAGAGCTCTATACAGAGCTAGCCTATATTTTTAGTTAAGTAATGTATGAAGTGAGATGATAAAGTATGAATAGGACTCTATTATTATAAACAAATTTCCTTAACCGAATCGAATCCATGACCACTGCAATATATAATATGCAATTTTCGATGAAAAACTAATCAAACGCGCCACAATGGTGTTATTTTGTTAATTTTAAACAAAAGAGCGTTCTCTCGAGATAGTCAAATTTTAACTAAAATATTCAGCACTCAATTAGGCTTTTCCGAGCGCCTTTGAAACATCAGTTTATAATGGTTTGAACACTGCGGCTAGTCGGTGTGCTGCGGAATTAAAAAAACCTACTGTATTAAAATTTAATAATAATGTATGCCAGCGTAGCGCTGTTAGGATATGTCTGGTCATTTATAGGGATGGGGTTCAAATTTTGTAAAGAAAAATTCGTTTCACACGCTGTTACCCTCATATAGTAGGGTATACAGAGGGAAGGTTGAAGGCCTCTTACTAGAGTAAATAAATTAAGTAATTAATTCTTGGGATCTGGGAATCGAACCCCAAGGCACAGTCAGACGTTGTGCCAGTTAAAGAAGTTAATTAAGTTAATATTTATAGCTTACTAACTTATTATTCTTCTTAGCTTCTGGACTTAGCAAAGTCTCGAATCAATAAACATTTTTTTTATAAAATGCCACTTATATAGTAGTGTGGGTCCTGTCATCTGACAGTAGTTACTATGGGTTCGATTCCCACTTGGGGAAATTATTGATTTTAAATTGTTTTTTTGGTAAAATGAAGAACGGCGTATCTATCCAGTACTCAGTGTTTGTAGAAATAAGTATATTATTTTAGGAAATAAGGCGATAGAGTTTCTCAACTCTAATTTTTCTTCGCCTACCCTTCTGTTAGGGAAGAACGTGGATATAAAAAAAGCGATCTAAAACTAAAATTTTCCCTTGAGCGTAAGCTTCCAGCTCACTCTATATATAGAGAGCCTTTAATATAATTAGACAAAGTATAGACAAAATATAGTATAGAATTAGACAGCATAAGTACTTAAAAAGTGTTAGCAAAAACATAAAATTTAATACTAATACATATATTTTATATCATATACAATATGTTAAAATGAAATATCCATACAAAAATCTAAGCCATTTTCTGTTGTCAAACGTGATATGGCGTCAAAACACGTGTTAACGGATTATCGTGCTTATGGCGTGCGAATTAGAGGTCACTGTGACAACACTAATGATTCGTGACATGACTACGGTCAACGTCACAGAGTAGATTAGTTTTAGTTCTAGAATAATGTTTTGGTATATTTTTTTATACAGCTGGGTAAGTAGGGGACTTATCCAAGGATAAGTGGAAAGGGATTACTGTAGGGTACTGTAATATTATAATGGCACAGTGCCTGTGGCAGGTTCAATTCCAGCTTAAGATAAAACTAAATAAATTTTATTTTCACTAAGTTAACTAAATTATTTTTATTTTCTCGCTCTTGGAAGGTGCGGCGTTGAGTTCCACCACCGATAAAGGGAAAGGAGCGTGTTAACACTATTCTTCTTCCATCTAACCTGCTATATTTGCGGGAAAAAGCGTGAATCTATAAACATTACCTTTCATTAGAATTTACGCTGAACATAACTTTTCATGTAATCACTAATTACTATGTAGAGTCGATATAAACATATGGACATAACAATTTTGTCATATATATGTATATAAATATCAGTTAAATTCTATAGTACATTATATAATATGGGTTGGCGTGGAACCAACTGCTTCATATGTCTTTATTACATTCCTATACCAAGTATTTAGGACTGGAAATGGAATATTTTGTAAATTCGCTACATGAGTGAGGCACTTGGCGAATACCTCTATTTCAGGCGTTTCAGTTTTACTATTTATGTTTTGGTGATGAAAGTAACTTGTGTAATTTAAATGTTTTTGTGTTTGTTTAGAGTCGCTTGGATATAAGATGTAAGAGGTAAGAGGTAAGAGGTAAGAGGTAAGAGGTAAGTTGAAAGCAAGAGGTCACAGGATTGATGAAAATAGAAGATGATTGGAGAGATGTAATAACATAAAAAAATCGTATGGGCTCGAGCTATTCTTCCAACATTAGATCGTTTGTATTTTGTCACGCTGTAATTTGCATATGACGGTGTAGACATAATTAATTTAGTGTTAAGAAACATCACTTTTTGCCCAATATTCGGGATATTGAGTGCTGAGTGGAGGGTCTTTTTAACCGACGCGAGGAATAATTAATTTATTAACCCAAGTAGGAATCGAATTCGCAAACTTCGCGTTTACAGTCTAATACTGTGCCTCAGTGCTATAACGGCTTCCTAGCTATAATAAAGAACCAAAAATTAACTTTCAAGGACATTGTAGAGCTTAAACTGAGAGATATAAGTATTAAATAACATTCACCTTATCACATACTTAGGAATTGCCAAAATTTAGCTATCCGTATTGTGTAAACACAAAAAGTAATTTATTTTGTGACACTAAACATGACATTAGGTTACAGTTATATTAGTGACAAGTCATACCGGATAAGTTGTGACATTTTTGTGACAAAAGTCTCTACTATGAGTGTTCTCTATTTTATCTTTTATTTCTGACAGTGTATACGATGGTTGTCGCTCTAGCATTGGTTCTCACTCAGGAGCAAGAATTATTTTCTATCTGTGTCATGTCAAGAAAAAGTGCGGCTTTGAATTTCGGCAACAAACACGCAATATCTCGAATCGGAAACACAGAGTGTTTTGACACTACGTCTCTCTGTCTTATCACGCTTTTCACGCTTGCATATAGCAGGATAAAGCGTGAATCTGAATTAAACCCGTTGCTATTAATCTAACAGGATAGTGAAGTTTTTAGTTCAACATAAACGGTTGCGAAGAACTATTTACAATTTAACTGCAAATTAACCAAAACGTGTCACACATTTACATGTACCTACATGTACATGTAAATGTAAATATACATGTAAATGTACATGTAGTCCAAAATAACCTAATTTCGTTTGGGGATTTCGTAACTAAAAAGTTTTAGAATAGTTGGCACTTTTGACAAGCCCAAATAACAGCTACATCTATTCTCTTGTCACAGCTTCGTACATAGTTTCCATTGGAACTATTTTAATAAAATTCTGCATGTAAATACTTGTTGAGTTGTTGTATTTTAGTTATGTTATGTGGTTAAGTTTATGGTAAATTAATATATTATATATTCTATATAATATATACAACTCTGAAGCAAATAAAAATTACCTTTAAAAGTAAATAATTATGAATGAGTGAAAAAAGGACCCTGAAGTTTCGTATGTAGAGTGTTTCCAGGGTTAAAAGGATTTCCAGAAATTCCCACGGGAACGTGAACGGGAAAATATCACATTTTACATATTATAATCCACACAAATGACACTGCTGTAATTGATATTATATAAAATATAATGAGGCAAACAAAAAAAGCCGGGAACACAAGGTTCCCTCTTCCTATCCTGATATATGCGGGATACAGCGTGAAGCTAAAAAAAAAACCATTGAGGCCATCATGAAGTATTGGGACAACATTTGTCTGTAACTTACTTATTTTTCAGAAATAAATTTAACCCACCGTATACGAATTTCATAGTAGCTAAATAAGGACGTATGGCTTAATTGTCAAAGGTCGCTTGTACGATGTTTCACAAGAGTGGATTCGAGTCCCGTTACGCTAATATTTTATACGTGTATAAAAAAAAGGTCATAATTTCCTTAATAGCTTGTCATAATCTAAATTCTATGAATCTCTACCTTCAGCTAATCTATGAGAACGATGAATAAGCAGGATGGCTAGCTAGCGGCGATTCATTTCTTGGCGTATGTAAGGTCTTACAAAGACGTCATTCTTGGTGATTCACCAGCTTTATTCATGTATGGAGGATATATTTAGGTGATATTTGCTGTCGCAGATGTTAAAACAGCGGCCATCTTAGCATACTAGAGCACCCTCTGTAATTTTGCTAAATATGATTGTATGTATGTATGTATGGCTGTGGTATATAATTATAATTTAATTTTGTATTGATATGAGCCTAGTTTAATTTGATTATTAGAATGGATATATCTGATTGCCACCTTTATATTTAATATCGCCGGTCATGTTATAGTTTTTAGTGTAACTTTTTTATTTTATTTTCTTCATAATCTATTTAAGTTCATAATTTATCTATAAAAAATATAGATTTTGTCACGCTGTAGGAACAAAAGCTTTAGACAAAGTAAACTTAATATACATTTTGTGTCGAGTGGCGGAACTCAACGCTGTACTTTGTCTTTGTTTTTTTTTTCTCAAATTAAAGGTTATCCATTCACGCGGTTTCTTTACAGGTTTTTTTAGGTACAGGGTGTGTAAAAACGCCCTAATAATATTATCCAATTAAATTGTACAAAAATATATAATAACAAAAATAAATATATAAATATAATATAGCATACTGTATTTATATACAGTTTTTCAACCCTCCAATCTAATTTAAATGGAAAATTAAAAAAAAAGTTCTTCGTAAAGAATATCTACTTACAATGAAGACGTAGATAAATTATAGGTTAATGCTCTTAGAAGCTTCGACTCAAATTTAGTGGTTATGTGTGAAATACAAATCGCGTTACGGAAATTTATTTAAATATTTCGAAATTATTTGTATTGTTTTTTGTTATATTATTTGTATTGTTTTATATATATATATATATATATATATATATATATATATATATATATATATATATATATATATATATATATATATAATATATATATATATATATATATATATATATATATATATCTATATATATATATATATATATATATATATATATTGTAAATTTTTTTTTTTTTCTAAATAAAACACATTTCGGATTTAAGTCATTTTCTTAATTTTTGTTTTTTCTGACAGTTTTACTATTAGTTTATAATTAGTTCAATAAATCATATTTTTCTAGTAATAATAAAGCTATACAATACAAAATTTCAAAAGCTAGAAGACCCACCTCTATGATTTTCTAAAAAGACTTGAGGAGTCCTTGTATAATTTAAAAAGGGCCATAACTGTCACGCAAAAAGTCAAATCTGTTGGTTATCTACTTTGCCATGGAACGTGTCTATTAATAAACTAAATATTTGCTGTCAATCTTTAATCAAGCATTTTACATTTTATATAATTATTATACAATATTAGAAAACCTACCATATATTTACTTAAAGTAAAGGGATTCTATTCATGATTCCCTTACGCATTCATCATCTCTATGAATGACAGTTGTGTTATTTTTCACACGGAACGCTATACGCTGTTAGTTGTTGGATGAATGATGAAGCAAATGCAGTGGTTTGAAGTAGCATATATCAATATATTTTAAATATTATTAAAACATACAAATAATATGTTTAAAAGCAATGTTTTTTTTTAAATGTTATAATTGTAAGTTACGGTTCAAAATCACGCCCTCTGTGTCATCGCTATAAGACAAGACATATTAAAGGGTCTCTGACACTGAAGAAGACGCATTCGGCAGGTTCACTCACCGGGCAAATGTAAGTTCCGTAAGTCAAGGTCCAAATTCCGTAAGTTCAAGTCTCTAATAAGGCTTCCATGAGCACAACATCCGTGGCCAAAATTAAAATAAAAACACGTTGAGTTCCGCCAATCAACTAAACAACGAAAAGTGTTGAACGGTCTTACCTCTAGGTAGCCTCTGCCTACCCTCCTATACGCTAGATACGGTATGAAATGCAAAAAATATATATTATCATATGAGCCGTATACCTCCTTATAACAACCAACATTCAACATATATATATATATACATATATATATATATATATATATATATATATATATATATATATATATATATATATATATATATATATATATATATATATATATATATATATATATATATATATATATATATATATATATATATATATATATATATATATATATATATATATATATATATATATATATTATTATTATTATTAATTATATTTCGAGCTTATCAATGCTCGGAGTTTGGGATGCGGGTGTATTGTTTTCATATATCGCTTGCTACGTGTAGTGACAATGTGAGCGGATAACATATTTCGATAACAGCTTTCGAGACTTAAGTCATTTACCCCAAGTGAGAATCGAACCCACGACCGATTGCGTATAAAAGCGTTTAATTTCTCCAATTTAGTTTACAATATATTATAACAATTACAGACTTTTCTCAGTTCCACGCCGTTATGTGTGTATAGTAAGTGAAGGTAGGAAAAACCTAGTTCTAAAAAACTGTTAAGACACTGGACTGTTGGGATTCGAGATATTGCTTAATATGTACTGAAACTCTAGTAGAGCCTTCGCACTATTATTAAAATCACTTGCTGTATTGCCGCCTATATATTAAATATGAAAGCTTAAAACAATTAATTTTAAATAGCTAGTGGGATTTATAATGGGGAAATTTTGATATAAATATAATATAATAGTATTTATTACATGAATCGAAATTATTACTATTAATAAGTTAATTTTCTTTTTAGGTTACCTCTGTTATTTGTGGAATACAGAAGCTAAAATGTTTAACCTTATACGGTTTAAAATATAATAAAATAGAATTATTACACTCGCTATAGCTATGACCACGCACGTAAGTTTATCTACCCTTCATTTTGAAATGGCATTTCGTTCTGTATATATCTGGATTTTTATTTATTATACATATTAATATCGCGAAACTCAAAACCCGTAGAAATTTAAGCAACCCGAAATTCATACAAATTGAAATCGAAGAACGATTCTACAATATTAATATTTGATAAATTAATATATTAGCTTAACGATTTATACCGCCTATACCGCTGTTGGCGAATTTAACTTAGTGACAAATCTCTCACTTTTATTATACTATTCTCTTTCTATATACGTGGCATACTAAGTGAGTCCTATACAATACAAATATATACAAAATAAAGAATAATTTAATATTAATCACTACGCATTACGTCTCGATCTCGATAAATCGATATCGATATCGATAATAAAATCGAGAAAAATCTCGTGAGACCTAAAATTCCTTTTCAAGATATACAAAGAAAACTATGCGAAATTCAATTTGCTTATATAGAAACATAAACATTCAGACAATTAATATTGAATGGCGGAATTCACCAGTGTTGAAGTAAAATTTGACATATCTTATGGAATCGGCGTGAAGCTATAAAATAACAACAAACTTATATGTTTAGTTCATTTCATACGAAATGAATGCATACGCCTACAAATTTAAATTTGTAAACTTTTATAAATTGTCAAGCTCGTGCCTCCCGTTGACCTACAATCCTGAAATTGTTACGAAAACTTGGTGCGCATCTGACTTACACTTGACCGGTTTTTTTAGATAAAATAAAAAAAATGAAAGAAAAATCAGAATGAGATAAGAAAAAAACCCTTGCATATTGTAATATTGTACATTTTTCTTTTGAACGTATACTTAATACCAAGGTATGTACAAGGTATGTATGAGTTTTAAAACAATATTATTGCATTTTTAAAACGAAATATATACATATATATATATATATATATATATATATATATATATATATATATATATATATATATATATATATATATATATATATATATATATATATATATATATATATATATATATATATATATATATAATATATATATATATATCTATATATATATATAATATATATACATATATATATATATATATATATATATTATATATATATATATATAATATATATATATATATATATATATATATATATATATATATATATATATATTATATATATATATATACAAGATTCAATCAATGATTTTTATTTGTAGCATTCTTCTTTGTTGCATTCTTCTCTCAAAATCTTTGCATTATTATTATTATATAAGCAAATCAAAATAACATATAGCTTTCTTCTATTTCTTTCTGACTGACTGACTGAACTTCCATGATGCTGACTTTACATACTATGTCATACACATTAATGTTACAAAAAAAAATGGTAATCAAAAGCTCTACTTCATTTTAATATAGCAAACTAAAAAGTAACAATAACCTAGAAAGTTACACAATGCACTGTTAACATGGATATATTGAAATATGAAATACCTATGTATTGTGAATATCTCCATCTTACAATACAGTATGGATATTGAGCTTTTGTATTGGAAAGAATATAAGATTTTATATTTTGAAATTGATGCCATTGTAGTGTAGATTAATAGTCTGACTGTAGAAATTAAGGTTGAGGGTTCGATTCCAATTCGGTATTATGATTAAATTTATATACACATATATATATATATATATATATATATATATATATATATATATATATATATATATATATATATATATATATATATATATATATATATATATATATATATATATATATATATATGTGCCATGCCACGTTGAACACACCGGTTCTCGTCCGATCACCGAAGTTAAGCAACGTCGGGCGCGTTCAGTACTTGGATGGGTGACCGCCTGGGAACACCGCGTGGCGTTGGCATCTCAGAGGGTGTCTAGCCAATTATCTGTCCGATATTTGGTTTCCGGCATACGGGTACGCGACCCCGGGACCTCGAGCCACCACTTTCATAACCCGATCCAATCCATGTAAGTGGTGTCCCTCCCCTATATTCCAAGTCTTTCTGCCTCTTATTCCCTTTCCTTTCCTGGTTTCTCCCAGTAATGGGTTTGGAGGTCAGATGGCAATCGCTCCACAAAAAAACCACTTCGCCACTCATATGGACCGATTGGTCTTAGTCGGAAGGCAGACCCTGGCAAAAAGCCGGGACTAATGCCAGGAAGAAGAAGAAGATATATATATATATATATATATATATATATATATATATATATATATATATATATATATATATATATATATATATATATATATATATATATATATATATATATATATATATATACATATTATATATGAAATACATATATACGAATATAAACATAAGCTAACTTTTGTAATGTGTTTGAACTTTATATGTGGCTATCTTTTTTTGGGTTTTTTTAAATATAGAACGAATGGCGGAGAAAATATAGTGTCAAAACACTCCGTTCTCTGCACTAAGATTATATCTATTATATATGAATATATAAGAAATTACACTGATATTTGAAAATATATTTATTACTAGCGACCCGCTCATGGCTTCACTCGCCTTATTGTCGCCTGTATATGTTCTTAAATTTACTCTAGTTTAATATATTATTCTTGTACTTTGTAATTTTTTTTCTTTGATTTTCCTTGTAGTAAACGGGGCTTTCTCTGCATGAATTCGTTTCTGTAAATCAGTCCCTGCGGGAATTTCGTGATTAAAAGTAGCCTATATTGCTCCATAATTTCTTTTGTTCAGGTGAAAGTTTCGTAATAGTTAGATTAGCCCGGACAAATGGAAAGACAGACAGACAAAAAAAATTAAAAATATTTTTGTTATGTTTAGTACCGTAGAAGTATTCTATATCCACTTGTGAAAAAGGATTTTTTTTAAATCACAAACAGACACCTAATTTTTTTATGTGTATAGCTGAAAAGTGTATGTAACTGTAAACGCAACGGTTTCGGTTCGATTACGATTCAGACGGATTTTTTTCCGGTTGAGATATGACAAAAATATATAATATATTATTTCCAGTGTTTATATATTTTATGTTTTAACTAAAGCGATTTTAAATTATCAACAGCATCAAATGTCTGGAACACAAAGGCTTTGCTCTCGGCACTTTTGACGCTCATACCCGAAACTTTCATTAGGCTCAAGTTTGAAGTGGAAATTGAATTTTTTACAACTTATGTACATATATATATATATATATATGTATATATATATATATATATATATATATATATATATATATATATATATATATATATATATATATATATATATATATATATATATATATATATATATATATATATATATACATCTAATAAAATTTACTTAAACATGGTGAGAGCGAAGATAGAAATATTTTTTAAATAGTTAATTTATTAGATAGTTTATGGGTACAGGTTCGATTCCCACTCGAGGGTATGAAAATAATTTTGTTTCTTCTCTTTGATGACAAGACAAAACGCGGCGTTGAGTTCTGCTACTCAACATCTAATGTAATAATTTGGTGCAAATCTGAGTACAGAGTGTCTTAACACTCGATTCCCTCGGTTTCTTCTTAATCCTTGGGCTTATCCCGCATTTAGCAGGGTAGCTGCTTCCAGCGTAAAGCTTTTAATTACACTAAACTAAGTACTTTATACTACTTTAAATAAATATATACTTAAAAACTACAAGAATCGTACATAAATCCAAAATTAACTATCCAGTCGAAATTTAAGTATTTATGTATAACATTTTATATTCTATATAACCTATGGTATTTGGAGTATTTGCGTAGAAGTAAAATATTTTTATCGCCGCCACCCCGCACTTGACGCTCTTGACGGACCATCGACCCACTATTGAACGATGGGGAAAAGGTTTACTCGTATGTATTGTTTTATTCATCTCGATAACGCTCAGACAGATATATATATATATATATATATATATATATATATATATATATATATATATATATATATATATATATATATATATATATATATATATATATATATATATATATATATATCTGTCTGAGCGTTATATATATAGAAAGATATATATATAGAAATGAGAAAACGGAGTGTCTTAACACTAGGTTGAATCACATAAAGGAGATTCCATATTAACACACCACAATATAACATATCATTATAAGACAGTGTGAAACGGCAGTTAATTTAAACGTTACTCCCATCATAATATTTGCTCAAGAACAACGTTAGTTGATAAACACAATGATGAAGGCGCTGCAATTAATATATGGTATGTGGTGATTAGAAATACTTAGCATACATACTGAGATATATTTAATATATATATATATATATATATATTATATATATATATATATATATATATATATATATATATATATATATATATATATATATATATATATATATATATATATATATATATATATATATATGCAATGTAGTAATAACTTAATTTAAAAGAAAAAGTTAGTTTGGACTTGGAAAGAAAAAACTAAATATTTAGTCTGTAAATTTTTTTTACTTTTAAGCTAGGAAACCCTAGAAACGATATCAAAAGTATTAAAAAACCTATAAAACCTTTCACGTAGCAGGATTTGAATCTAGGTCCAAAGAAAACCGTTTCGTTTGTTTTAGATTTAAAAGGTAATAATCAATTTCGCATTTGAGTGTACACGCATTTTACTTAATGAAAAACCAAAATAAAAACAAAATAAAAAAGCAAGTTCAAACTTTAATAAATAATTTTGATTCGAACCCACACCCAAGAACCACAAATTTTTCAATCCCAACTGATAACAATAGAATAACAATTACCGCTGACATTTATAAAAGAACAATTGATTGTCGTATAGGGTACCGGATAACCTTGCCGTAATCCCATAGATTCGCCACAATCCTGCTTAAATCCCATAGAGACCATCAATTCAGGACCGAATTCTGCAAATCTACGGAAAATGAAACGCTATACGTATAAAAATAAGGATGGTGGGTAGAGCACTTGTTATTTTGCTTTTCCCAAATTATCTTGACAATAAACTATAGATCGAGAGCTCGTTGTGAGGATATACAATTTTAAATCTCTTTAATCAGTTTGTTCCTGTAAAAACTATACCAAATGGCATAATTGTAGCGTAGTGACGTAGCCTAATTCTCTCTCTCTCTCTCTCTCTTCTCTTTCTCTACATTGCAACATTTGAATCATATGCAGCGTTCGGTTTCGTAAACTGGAATATAATTAAGTTAATAAATATAATTTCATATTTACATGACCCCAACTTCAGCTGCTATATAATAGTACTCGGATCATATTAATATGGTTTGATATACAGTGGTAAGTTAAATATATATTAAAAATAGAGAAAACAAGAAACTAGAGGGAAAAAAATTACTTAAACTTACTGTAAGGCTGTTGTTATTGGTTCGCTTATTTTTTGAGGTTCGGTTCGATATTTATGGGTTCGATTTTTGTATGGGGACAAGACAAATCGCGGCGCTGTGCTCCATCGCTCAGTATATCAGTGGGTGAACTGAGGAAGGATACGGGGTACAGAGTGTCTTAACACTATGTTCCCTCTGACTATCCAGCTAAATGCGGGATACAGCGTGAAACTAAAATAAAAAAAATTACAACATTTCATTACACTACTACAGTTACCTATATATAGTATATATATATAGTACATATAATGCATAGTGCGGAAGTGGAACGATAAATTCCAAGTGGTATAAAGCCTTCGACTCGTTGCTGTCAGTATTGTGATATACGCCCGGAATGTCCGTACGATTTTAATTTTTATTTTTCTCATACTAGTAGTCATAGTGTGGAATATTGAAAATTGAAATACATCTGAATTTTTAATAAAAATATTAAGTTTCCAACAGTTTTCTATATATTGATATTAGCTGTGAAGTTTCCGACGATCGTGGGTTCGATTTCCATTTGGGGGAATGAAATATTAGTACTTCCTCCGTCTAGCAACAAGACTAAAAGCGGCGTTGCGTTTCGCCCAACACGCAATGTTTCTAAAATTAAGCGGAATGTTGAAAATTTCCACTATTATTCAATAAAAATGTACTACAATTTAATTTACTTAGTATTTATTTAATATCTGAAAAGCGTGCGAGTTTCTTGTGAAATTTCACTGGTTTATGGCAAAAAGCTGGTAGTTTTCATATATTAGATATATTTCATGTCTACATGCCCCTTAAAAGTTTCTATTCAAGTCAGTAATTAAATAACTAGCATCGCGTAAAAAAAGCAATTCTTAATACAAATGGATTATCTTAACGACAATACAAAATGGAATACGGATAAATATTTTTAATATAACGTTATTAACGCGGAAATTGCATACAAATAAAAAATTATATTATTTAATTAATTAATATTTATGTATAGATTGTTTTAGCTTCACGCCTTAACCTGCAAATTGCACGGTATCTTATACAGCATTGCAATTACAAGGAAAAGGAAATTAAAAAAAAAATTTACATCCCACCGACTGGGAATCGAGCTTGCAACTGTCGAAGTATATATATATATATATATATATATATATATATATATATATATATATATATATATATATATATATATATATATATATATATATATATATATATATATATATATATATAAATATATGTATTATAATTAATAACACTGTACATACAAACGTTAATTGCACGTGTTCTAAAGTTACAAATGAGATTACTTAACTTGTGTACAAAACAAACTTTTACGCGACGCCACGTTTAATTCTCTTAAGTAGATCAAATGGAAATATGAATACTGAAACTGAATTAATTAAAGGACAAGTATGATATGTTATTGTTTTGTTTGTCTGTGGATATATCACGGCTATATTGATTTCACGCATTATCCCGCATCGCTTTTTGACTTTATGCGGGATTAAAAAAAACTTATTGCGAAAATGCTCCGTTTACATAATTATTTATATTAATATTACTATAGCATGATTGATTTTAAAGTACTTTACTGAATTAAATTCATAATAATAACTAAAATATAAATATAATGTACGAAATCTTAGGAAAAAGCAAGCAAGCGTGTGTATGATATACGTTTTCATAGCTACACGCTACTTATTTTAATCAGTTTTATTATTACTAGAGGACCCGTCGACGCGTGAAATACGCGTAGCCATAGCAACGTGTATGTCACTTTATACTAAAGTTATATTGTTAAACATATGGTAGTGTGTGTAATGTTTTATTTATTGATTTAATGTACTTTATAAGCATTATTATAAAATAATATTATCGTTCTACACATCTCCTACATATAAACTATAAGTGTGCCAAATTTTATGCTCCTCCGTCCGCGCAATTTTTGTATAAAGGGGTCCAAAGTTTTTGCTTCACGTCTTAATATATAGATTATAAACTACAGACATAGTTGTTAGGTTAGGTGTTTTTTCTTTGGTTTTGAACAAAACTAGTACTAAGTAATGAAATGAAATACCTTATGCTAATACACTCTATTCTCCGCCTTCTGCCATTTAAGGCATTGCGTGTTGAGTGGCGGAACTCAACGCCGCAATTTTGCCTTGTTGCCAGAACTAAAATAATTATACCACAAGCAATTATTGGATAGTGTATATAAAATATGGCAATATTTCACTACAAATGCGACGGTTGCGGGTTCGATTCCCACTTGAGGCAAATATTTTATTTCTTCGCTAGTTTACTTAGTTCACTCAACACGCAGTGTCTCGAAAATTGAGCGGAAAGTGTGGCACGAAGTGTTTTAACTTCGGCTTCTTTTATCTATCCTGCATCATGTATATAATATGAATGCTGTATACGTAATACCTAAAGGTAATTATATATCTCTTGTACTATTTATTTTTCTTAACAAATTTCCTATATAATACCAAAGTTACATCAAATTCGATCCAGTTCGAACGGTCTTAGGTTTGTTAATTCAATACTGATAAGTCGACGCCATGTCAGCGTCTGTCTATCCATCAATTGGAATGTATGGATAATTTGTAGATCAATAGTAACTGATCGTTTGTTCGCCATATACCTACTGTGAAGGAAATAACTTTTCAACAGTCTTCAATAATTGGATTATTAATAGCTTTTCTATATGAACTATGAATAAATATTTGAAATTTCGCGACGGTTTTGAGTTCGATTCCCAAACGGGGAGAGTGGATGAAATTTTGTTTTTTTTTTTCATTCTGCTAACAACAAGCGGCGTTGAGTTCCGCCTCCAAAATATGTAATATCTCAATGTATTTTAAAACAAAGTTACTAGTAGTACTCTGTAATGTCCATGGAAATGGACTACAGCTTGACTGATTGTTCGTGTGCCATACAATAAACTGGGATTTGTTTTCCATATACATATTAATACATACATTACCTCCTAGACTATTTACCCCCTTCTCCCCCCTT
The DNA here is from genome assembly GCA_037127375.1 of Dione juno. NCBI lineage: Eukaryota > Metazoa > Arthropoda > Insecta > Lepidoptera > Nymphalidae > Dione > Dione juno. Next base: position 400,832 of record JAXRJS010000109.1, on the reverse strand, counting down.
CTGTTTTAAACAAGTGTTTTTTCCCCCACAATGTCGTGAGTTATGTACGTAAAATCTCTAAATAATAAAAAATCGACGAAGAAATAATGTAAGTTTTACTTTAATTCTTAGCTAAACAGCGAAATCTGGAAGACTTTTGGTGATAAATGAAAAGGTCGGTCGAGTACGAGTGTTACTCGCAAGGGTTCCATAATAATCTCATGACTACATATAAATTATACGATTTGACAAACTTATATTTACACACATTTTGTATGACACGAACTACACACTTACTTTACAAATTTATAATGATTTTTATTTTCGTGATATATCTATAGGATAGGATATATTCCTATGTTACATACATAAGTACTATAAGTTCTAGATTTTTGCCATATATCATAACTCTAGGTCAACGGAAGTATATATAGGTTTTGGTTACGCGCAAAATTTCATATAAACGCTCACATCTTTTGATAACGTTGACTCAGAAGTTTAATTTTGTATGCACTTTAAGGTGCCACAGACTTGTATATACCTATGTCATTTATTTCAACTTATCTCCATGCGATTTTGAAAAAATGTTCTTGACAGAAGGACAGACTGACAAACGGACAAGAAAATGCTCCTATAAGGATTCCGCTTTTTCTTTTTAGGTAAATAATCCTAAAAAATAAATTACTACTTAGTAGTTGAGTGGAAATAATTACCCTGATTAGGCATCGAATCCGCAATCAAGCAATACATTCAAGTAATGTCGCATTGTACCAAAATAAATACATTTTTTTCCACTTAATAAAATTCAAATTCGCCTTGTCACTCAATCTGTAACCGGAGCTGGAGCTAAATACCCAAAGACTAATGAAGCTTGGTTTGGCACATTTTAAAAAAATGAACGCTGTCAATCACTTTGATGGCCATTAATTATTATTATTTAATTATTATGGACATATCCTTAGGCTTAAAATATATTTTATTTTCATTTGTTTTAGAATTGTATAAGAATTTGTATACTAGAAGCTACTACTAAACAATACAAAGCTAAGACTATACTACTACTATACAATACCATACAAAGATATTGCAAATATAAATAAATTTGTTCCTACAGTGTTTGTTGAAACGAGTCCAAAGTTTTTCATTTACATATTAAGTATATATATATAGGCTGCACTTATAATATAGAATACATAAAGTAAAATTATAATTTTTATTACTTATTAAAAATTATTTTTTTAATTATTATTTTAAAGTGCTTATTTTTCCCATTACTTTAATTTTTTTTATGTTTTCTTTGAGTATTTTAATAGAAGGTTACCTATAGCTAAGTTAATCAGGGCTGGCAAAACGACCAATCCCTTTACCCAAATTTCCAGACATTGTGTGTGAGTGGCGTAACTCAACGCCGCACTTGTTACTAGAACGGGATGAGAAATTAATTATTTTCCTCGATTGGGAATCGAATCCACAACCGTCGTGCTTACAATCAGGTACTATTGCCGCCTTACTATACCCAAACATAATACTGTATATAGCACTAAAGTATATAGAGTATAAAAAAAATAAATCATAAAGAATTGACCTATATTTTCTAATGCATATGTAAATTTGTTTAGTTCAAGAAGTGATATATTCAACGCCAGTTTCTTCACAATGTTATAAATTGCCGATGCAGAAATCTCATCCCGTTTTAAATTTCAACCGGTATTGATAGTTTATTTTTTTTAAAAGCTTGCAGCTGAGCTTTTTACAGATAGATAGCTTAGAGATGAAACGATAGATATTTGAGATAAACAATACGTATCTATTTTTTGAATAGATAAAACTTTTTATGGTATACTTATATTAAACATATCTTTCTTTTTTATTTCTAATATGTGCAATAAAGTATGAGATATGAGGACCATGATAGCGCAGAGGTATAGCCTCTGACTGTAAACACGACGGTTTTGTGGGTTCGATGCCCACTCGGGGAGAATGAATGATTTTCATTTTCTTCGCTCTGGTAAAAAGTCAAAAAGCGCGGCGTTGAGCTCCGCCACTTAACACGCTGGGACTCAGACTGGGAACTGTTTTGACACTAGGTTCCTACGGTCCCATCTGCCTACCCTGTCATGTGCGGGATACAGCGTGAAACTAATTTAATTTATTTTGCTTTTAAGTATTTTACCTATCTATCTAGAATCTAGATAGAGAAATATCGTTATTACTCATACAAAATAAATTTACGAGTAATTAACTAGATTTTTTGTGGAATCTTAATTGTGGTATAAATAAATTGAACAAAAACTTTAAAATTGTATTTTGTGAACGGTGAAATTAGAAACTATTGTAACATTTATGAATATACTTAATTTCTATGAAATAAGACAAATAAATTATAATTTATTGGTAGAATCAATTTCTTTTTTTTTTCTTGTTTAGCTTCACGCTGTATCCCGCATATAGCAGGATAAGCAACACAATCATTTCTCCACTTAACGCTCCTGGCGTCAACACAATCATTTCTCCACTTAACGCTCAAATCCGAGATATTGATTGTTAAGTAGCGGAACTCAACGCCGCACATTAGTTTATTTTAGAGCAAAATTATTAATTCCCCTGAGAAAGAACGAAAATTCTATTATAAAATATAAACTTTTTTATGTTTACTTACATATGTAAATCTGAGCTACATGTTCTTTTATATGGTGTTCTTTTAATAGCTGAATAATAGGTCATAGGAAGGTCACGCAGTTCCAGTTACTGGGAACAAGGCGTGGCCGCGTTTTTGCAAGCTATTAAAATGTATAGATTATACATACATATTTTACTACATTTATTATTTTATTTTATAAAAAACTTTTATTCAATCAAAATTATATAAATAAATAAATAAGCTCCCAGTACACGGAATTATTTTATTATTACATATGTATATGAGGAGATAAGGTCAAGAGTGAAACGCAGCGCTTAGTTCCGCCACTCAATATGCATTACCTGGAAAAGGAGGAAAGTTTGTGTGTGTGAGTGTGTTAACAATAGATTTCCTCTATATTGCGAGATACAGCGGACGCTAAAGAACAAACCTTCACAAATCTTACATTTACCTATATTAATTAACTTTATAATATTAGTAACTTTATACTATTAAGTAAATATTACCTATATTAATTAAAATAACTTTTGAATGTTTTATTTTAGGCCAAGCTGTGTCCCGCAGATAGCAGTATAGGCAGAGATGACGATAAACAAGAAACCTAAAATTAAGTCATTGCGTGTTAAGGCATTGCGTGTTGAGTGGCGGAGCTCAACGCCGCGCTTTTGCCTTGTTACCAGAGCGAAGAAAATGAAATTAATTCGTTCTCTCCGAGTGGGAATCGAACCCACAAACCGTCACGTTTACAGGCAGATAGAAGCTTTTGAATAATATAAAAATAAGCTTTAATATTATATTCAAAGTACATTTCACCTTCCGTAATAGTAATGTAGATATAGTAAGAGCTTGGTGCATCGTGAGAGGATTAAGCAAAGCCGGATTGCAACGAGTATAATACCGGCAAGAAAATTTTCGACGAGATTTCCGATGAGACCAGTATTAAATCTCTAGGAAAACTGATAATTTCATACAACTTAGTATTTTATGCAGATTCTGTTCTAAAATCTGCTATATTGTTTCGCTAATGTTTAAATTATTTGAGCTAAAACTATGTTATATAAATAATTTAAAATTTATTATAGAATTTTTTTGAAAATAAGCTACTAAGCATTAATCCTATGCATGGTGTGTATAGTATAGAGTAGCTAGAGTCAAAACACTCCGTTAGTTTCATTCTGCCCGAATCCGGGATTCATTTTAAGTATTGAAAATTAACTTAACACCACATTTTCGCTTATAAGAGCAGAGAAATGTAAATATTGAAAGAAGGTACGCGCGACAAAAAAATTTTAAACACCATTTTAACACAAATATATATTTCTGACAAAAAAGTTCAGTCAGAAATAACGTACAAATAGCGTATTGAAAATATTTATAATGCTCAATAGCTAGTTTCACTAAAATAAAAATATTTTAAATACAACAATTTCTCTCGAGTATCTTGAATCCCTAAGTAGAGTTGAGCTGACTGAGATGCTTCACTCTTTTTTAATTTAACAGAGTAAACTTAGAATTAAGTCACTATGCTCTCCGCTCTTTAATGTTAAAGCAACTTAAAAATATCATATCAGATTGAAATTGAGGACTTTATATAATTTTCTTCATTTTACATTGTTTCCCATCGTATAACCTAGGACAATTTTAGCTAAGACAATTTTTTTGACGTTGTGTGTTGGCGGAACTCAACGCTGCGCTTTGTCTTGTCACCATGTCGAAGAAATTAAAGAGAATTATCTCGCCGCGTAAAAATCTCACCCACGTCCCCTCAACCGCCACGATGGCTGTATCTTCATACTATACCATATACCAGTTAAAACTAAACCAGCTCTACAATCTGTTCGAATAATTGAGTTACCAAGTATTTTGAGGTCGTGTTGCTTAATAGTTGGAAAACTGTCACAATACCGTCCCCGCCCACCCGCACTGTTATGGCTAGATCAAAGCAAGGAAAGTGGGTCATTGAAATATTAAGTTTTACTTGCACTCTGGCAAATTGGTGTCCTGATGATATTATTAGTTGAAACATCGTATAGATTTAGGCACTTGTCGCATAGGCGCAGTTTCTGGCTGGAAACGTGACGGTTGGTGGTACGATTCCCACGCGAGATGTCAATTATGCTTTCACGCTCTGGCAACAAGAACAAGGACAGCGTGGAGTTCTGCCAATCAACATGCAATCTCTGGAAATTGGGGAACGAAGGGTCTTAATTTTAGGTTCCCTGTATACCTTGTTATATAAGTTGAGTCAGTGTGAACCTAAAACAAATTACAGATTTAGTTACTTAGTCTGTATATGTACCTAGTTATTTAAAATTTTTATATCAGCACAACTATACTAGTATATAATTTATACCAAAAATACAATTCATATAAATGCTACTGTATATTAAATAAATTCCAAGGCTGGTTGACTTGGAAATTTATAATTGGATATTTTTTTATTTACTTTTAATCACTCTCCAAATATATTTGATGGTCATTTTATTTGCAGCTCCTTTAAAGATTTCCAAAATAAAAGAATAACATTGAAAGCCTCAACGACGATCAATCACACTGAAGCTGTGGCCAATTTGAAAGAAAACAAAAATGTTGGTTTAGGGCGTAAGGAGGATTATCCAAAACACATATCTACATATATCATATTATACAATAATACTAGCGTAAAAGATATACGTTGTATTGCCAGAAAAGGAGCGTCGCAATAATTTGTCAATAAGCCGATATTTCATACATATTTCATTAAAATAAATCGTTGGCAGAGGCCGTCGTGGTGCACAGCGTTAGACTGTACACTAGACGGTTGTGTCAAGACACTCTGTTCTCCGTTTTCCATCCCAGACATTGTGTGTTACCAGGAAGGAAAAAAATTAAATAATTCATTTCCATCACAATAATTAAACCCACAGCCTGATGGTTAGGGGTTTAATTATCGTGATCGTGATCATCAGACAGTCAGACCACACCCTACAACAGCTTTGACAATATGTTAGCACCGTATATCGAGATATCGAGACATCTCTGTATGAGACTAATCACCAAGTAGTTATCTTTAACCAAACAAGATGAACAAAAATAACTAACTAAAAACTAACTAGATTGTATTACTTAGTCCTTAAAATATAATTTTAATGTATACATTTAAAATTCATTCCATTTTCAATATTACTTTCAAATCAGGTCAAGTCAAAATGAAAATGTAATGAAGCAAGCGAACAGATAAATCTGTACAATTGGCTACACAGGAAGCACGAAATAAGCAAAATTAAATAACCAATATTGATTAATGACGCTGTCGTAGTATAAACGAAAACTGTCTGGAAATAATGGTTAATTATGAATTCTACCCTCATTTTGACATGCTTTTCTCAGGAACTACCAGAAAAGCTCAAAAGTTAATTTGTACGCGGTAGAAGTAAGAGCGAGATGCATGACTGCGAAAGCTCTCTTTAGTTTTCTTAAAGCTCTGTATAGAACTATCATCAATTAATTTCTAGAATGTTGTACTCAAATCACACCTAGAATCCTATTCTTGAGTTATAAGTTCTAAGAATTGCTCTGAGCTTCCCACCCTACAAGGCGGCACCCGCAAAGTGTATCCATGGAATGCAAAGCAGTTTCGTCTCTGTGTCATGCGACATACAGTGTAAGTTATTTTCATTTGACTATGAGGTCGAAACTGCAGGTAAAAGCGAGTTTAATACTATTTGTATTTCTTCAAGCTAGTAATTCACAAATTTTTCATAAGAAAATTATATTGATTGTCAAAGAATTGTCACTTCTGAAGGCGTAAAAGCCATTAGGACTTACATTCTGGAGCATCGAAGCGTACACCTAGCGTAATTGCTTGAAAAAAGAAGTTTGTAATAGTAGTGCAGTAAAGTTAATTTTTTTTTTACCATATGTCCCATATTTTCAGAAAGTAAATCTAGGCAGGCTAGTTTAGTATGTATTTTTTTGTATTACAGAATTAAATAGTCGTAACACGTCGTGTGGTGATTTATATTTGTTTTAACTAACAAATTTTAAATACTTCTTGCAAATAACAGGGTAGGCAGAGGAAAGCTAGTGTTAATATACTTCATTCTACGCTCTCTGAGATTGCTTGATGTGTGGCGGAACTCAACGCCACAGGTAGCCTTGTTACCATTTCTAAAAATGAACATCGTTTCCATAATTGTCGTTCTACATAACCAATGCGTGAAAAAAAAAAGCACACTTCGAGCTTTCCAACCACAAAGTCCAACAAATCTGAGCAGATGATTGCAAAAAAGCAAACTATATTGCACTGAGTGCCGTCCATAATAGAAGTAGGTTTTTTTGGTCGATGCAAATACCGATTGAGTGGATACGGCTCTATAAGAGGCGGGTATCGAGATGAAACATGGGATATTTACCCCGGATATTTCCCCGAGAACGTAATTAGAAGGTAAGTAGATGCTTAGCATCTTTATTGTATTATTGATGGTACGAAGAATATTACTTGCATTTTCCCTTACACTGTTTTAAAATTACATATCTAATGTGATATAGAGTACTAGCAGCCGTCGGCGACTGTGTCCACGTGGACGTTGATTTTTTATTGATGCTCCATATATTGTTCCTTCTATAAGTCATAGCGAGACTATAGGCTATACATATAGTCTATAGCCTTCCTTAAATAAGTGCCTTTAGCACAAACAGACATAAGCATAAATCTTCAGCTTTATATTACAGGTGTAGATTAATTTTTTGTAGCGTATGTAATGTAATTTATGGTAGTTCTTTATTTATATATTTATAATCTATAAATATACAATTTTCGGACGTTTCCCTTTGTTTATACTATTTAACTTTAGCTCAAGCTTATTGCCAAATTTCATAACTGTAGGTTAACGGGAAGTATACTTAAAGAAAATATAAAAGCTTGAACGCAGCGGGATTTGAACTCGCGTCTCATGGAAACCGTCCGGCAGAATAAATTAACTATAGTTAATGTTAGAATAATAAAATACCCCTCAAATTCAATTTACTAATATAGTTCCTAAATATGGACTAGCAGATAATAAGTTAGTAATTACTTGGGCGGCTTTCATGAGGCGCGGGTTCGAATCCCGCTGCGTTCAAATTTTTATATGTTTTCTTTAAGTATTTTTCTATCCTTAGTGTGAATTGACTCTTTAAAAATCATCACAATATTTAACGGAAAGTACGTCCTGTAGGTTTTGATTCATACAAAATACGCTCATAGCTTTTGATTGAGTAAACTTAGAAGTTAGATGTATTTTTTGTGATTCTGTGTTATCGATATGGAAGTTTGATATTAGTTTCAGCTCGATTTGGTCCACATGGTTTGGAGAAAATGGTCTTGATAGACAGACAGACTGACGGAAAAGAACGTGGCCCTATAAGGTTTCCGATTTTTTATTTTGAGGAACGTAACCCAAAAAAAAAACGTAACTTCACGCCTTTCCCGCATATACTAGCGAAGACAGGGGAAACAATTTTCGAGATATTGCGTGTTTAGTGGCAGAACTCAACGCTGCACTTTGTCTTGTTACCGATAGCGAAGAAATTTCTAAGCTTGCTAATGCCTTATTCCGGTTCAGGTTAAAAATGACGTGGTAAATGACGTCTATATAATAATATAGACGTCATTTACCACGATCAGTATAGAGAACGTAGTATCAAGATATTGTCCGCTTTTCAACTGAAATCGAGAAGTTACGTGTTATGTGATTCGTCTTCTCAAAGCAGCTAAATGATAATATATTCAAGCCAACCGAATTCACATCGAGTTTGCAGTCAAATTAATATTTAATCAAATTTGTTTAGTTACATATTACGAGGATGTTAGTTTGTAAGATCCTAATGTTATTTAATCTGTCATATTATGTTATATATATATATATATATACATATATATATATATATATATATATATATATATATATATATATATATATATATATATATATATATATATATATATATATATATATATATATATATATATATATATATATATATATAAGTAAAATATTGACGTACTCTCCTAATATATCTATCTAGTACCGTCTTGGTGTGTGTAATTAAGTAAGTATATATTATTGTGATTTAGTTAAAATATATTTATGAACAAATCTCTATATACTATATCTAAAGCCCGCGTTCTGGGCGACAATTTACAAAAAAAATATATATATATTATTACTTTATTATGAAAGTAAAATTATTGTAGGTTAAAAAAGGTACGGATAAAGAGTCCGTACTGTTGTAATTTTACTAAAAAAAATTCAAATAATATACTAAATAAAAATTCAAATAGAAAATGATCCTAATGAGACGAAATATCATTAAAATTTACATACAAGTCATATTAAATAATATTTGAAAGAATTTCAATGGACTAAAAACTTCAAATTAATCAGCGCGCATTACAAGTTATTTTTATAACGGATTTTTTTCAAAGTTTTTTTCTAAATAAATAATTAAAACAAAAAAGGCGTTATGGCGCAGCGCCACAGTGTCTGACTGTTAACGTAGTGGTGGGGTGTTCAATTCCCGGTTAGGGAACGATTTATTTCCATTGTCTCATTGGGCAGAAAATGGCCTGCATGGATGGATGCGGGATACAGCGAGAAGCTATAAAAGAAAATTAATGTTCACACTTTATAAATAGATAGATACAAACTCATAGGATCTATATATAAACTTACTCGTAACATCCTACTTTTCCTGCTCTTTTAGTAATATTATGAAATTTTCCCCTCACATTGCCCAATGAACCTAGGTACATGCAAAATTTTCTATGCCAAGCGCGCTGTCTGTATGTCAGTCACACAGTTAATAATGGTTTTTTTTATACGTACGAGCTTAAGCCGCAATTTTATTTGTATGTAATATAAAATAGAAAATCCATTGTTTCACATTACCTTTTGAGTACTGACTCTACATGCCTAAACAAAACAAACTCTAAATATTAAGAGAAGCTTATCCATAACACAATACTGAATGCATTTAAATGGGTTCTGCAGTTTCTGAGATTAGCGTGCACTAAGGCATAGACCAACAGACAAAATAAAAAAAAACTATTGTTTTGGATTCTATTGCATTCATAAGCGCTATATATATATATATATATATATATATATATATATATATATATATATATATATATATATATATATATATATATATATATATATATATATATATATATATATATATATATATATATATATATATATATATATAAAAATATTAATTACTTAACTCGATAACGATATCGAGTCGTAGGATAGTACCAGAGTTTAATGAGAAATAATTGATGTAGTCGATTACATCTAAATTAGGGTTAACGCTCCAAGTTTAAAACTCTGCTTACAATTAATTTAAAAGACAAATGATTAATGGAGAATTTTCTTTGAACATACCTGTACTAATTATTGTTTGACTAAAAAAGTTTGAAAATTTAAGCCGGGACTTCTATTTTATTACATTTTAATTAGATTTTGCGATAAATTTTAAGTTATCTAAATACCATTTCGGTGGCATTATTATAATATTCATTTGCTTGTAACGTTACAATCCCGCATATAGCAGGGTAGGCAGAGGGGACCTAGTGTTAGACTCTCCGTTCTCCGCTCTCTCTGTTTTGTTACCAGAGTGAGGAAAATGAAGATAATTCATTCGCCTCAAATGGAAATTGAACCTATAACCAACCGTTTACGATTCTTATGATTATTTAAGTTTATATACAAAGATTATTTATATTAAAAATTATATTTTTATATATAATACATAAGCTGTAAAAACATACTGTTATTCACTTCCTGCCCTCGCTCTAGCTAGAAGACAAAACGCAGCGTTGAGTTACGCCACACAACACGCAAGGTCGAAAATTAAATTAAATTAGTGTCATAGCATATCCGGTTCCATATGGTACATGCGTGATGTGAAAATAAAGAATTAAGTTACTATATTCAAGGCCATTTTTAGAGTTCCGTAGCCAAATGCCAAAAAACGGCACCCTTATATAGTCGTCATGCCTGTCTGTATGTCTGTCTGTCTGTCTGTCTGTCCGTCGGTATGTCACGGTCACTTTTTTTAAGTTTTAGCTTTAATTTGTTAAATCATTATTATTTTACTAAAGTACTGGAATGTTTAGGGATTGCCGTCTAATAATCTATCACAATCGAATTAACCCCTAACCCAAATTCACGATTAGGTGAAATTCAATTCACTGAGTGAGCACACTTTTTGAAAGATTGCTTCCGTTCTTTTAGAAAGGTAAGTAGGTGTATGCTGACAGATTTTGACATACCAATTAGCAGAGGAGCCTCCATTCTCATATATAAGTACTTTCACATTTCTGAGTGAGGTACGGCAATTGATCTGCCATTAAATCGTTTATCGTTTTCAGAAATGATTTAAAACGCATTAACTGTATACGCGACAGTTGTGGGTTCGATTCTAACTCGGGGAGAATGAATAATTTTCATTTTATTTGCTATGGCAAAAAAAATATTGTACAGCGTTGAGTTCAATTACTAAACGTTGAATATAAATATGTACTATTTTAATTGTAGAGTGTTTATTACTACTACTTTTTTTTTTTGTTTTTAGCTTCACATATGGGATCGTTAGGTTCCCGTTCCCCGCTTTCCAAGATGAGTGGCGGAACTCAACCCCGCGGTTAGTCTCTTAGTGGGGATCAAACCAACAACTTATTATTTACAATCAAATACTTTACCGCTACAACTCCAAAAATAATAATAATAATAATAATACTTTATTGCACAAAAAATATATATATATATATATATAACATTTCACAAACATAATTATGTGTATATTATGTGCAATGGCGGCCTTATCGCTGAAAGCGATCTCTTCCAGGCAACCATTATGATTAATATAATGATGATAATATTTTTAGTTTACAAAAATATTTGTAAACTAAAAAAAATTGGAAGAATCCCGTAAAAACATAATAATAATTTATTAAAAGATATCACTTACGCAGAATTACTTAAGTAGCGTTTCACAGAAGTGTCCGCACGGCATGGATTGATATAGCATCGGTTTAATGGAGTTTGGTGTTTGGTTAACCTCAATATTTCATAAGAAAAAATCGTTTCAAATTTGATGCTTATAACTTTTTGAAACAACTTGGAAACATGCTACTATATTGGTATTGTTTTTTTTTGTATAGCATTTTATCCCATTTATCAAGATAACCTAGTGTTAAGACACTCTGTTTTTCGCTTGCTGCCCGAATTCGAGATACTGCGAGTTAAGTGGCGGAGCTCAACACTCGTTGACTATCGGGAAGGGAAAAAATGAAAATTTCTCCGGATAAGAATCGAATCCAATACCATTATCATAATTTGTAGTTCGACAAAAAATATTTTTTGCTTTCCTATTATCACAACAAATAAAGGAAAGCTCGTTACAATAGAACATTATTAATATGTAAACTTATGAAAATGTGATAGCGTTAGCGTGTGAATTACACCTTAGAATACGAAATTATTGAATAAAATAGCTTTACACTGTATCATGCATATAGTACGATGTACAAAATAAACCTAGCGCTATGAGACGAGGACAAGGAAATCAAGATTAAATAATTCAATATATACATCTATAGAGTACGACGACCACTTAGTAGACGTTCTGGAATAAAATTTTATTGCCATTTCTCACATTTATAAGGCAAATATATATAACCTAGTTTATATTCTCATACACACTTTTTACAGTTCCGTACCTAAAATGCAAAACCCTACTACTAAACCTCTGCTGTGTGTCTGTCCATGTGTCTCTCTGTCTGTCACCAGGCTGTATCTCATAAATCGTCATAGCTAGAGAGTTGAAATTGTCGCAAATTATGCATTTCCAGTGCCGCTACAACAACAAATACTAAAAATTAACAACAAAAAAAAAAGAAAAAATTTCATCAGCTGAATACCTACAATCATGAAATTCTTACGGCACCCTCGCTGCACGAATACTACTCGCACTTTACCTATATTATTTTTGTATACTTTTGGCTATCCCTACATGCTCTAATGGCTTAGGAAAAAGCGTAATGATTAGTTGTTGTATCACGCAATACGATGATAAAGCGGACGTATTTATTTTTTGTAGTTTTGTTTGATTTTAATGATCTAAATTAAATTTATATTATATTTATTATATTATATGATAAGTCATTTTAAAGCATGACAGAGTAATGATTGTTTTAAGAAAATTAGTAAAATTGAGTTTTTAAGTTTCCGTTCAATTTGTTGTCCGTGTGTCTATTGGTTTATATGGTCGTCTGTCCATACAATTATTCTTAAGTACACGTAAGGCTATCTAGCTGCAATTACTATTAAAAATTCAAGTATGTCAGTGTATGTGAGTAAAGAGAAGTCAAACTTCAGTGTCAACAATATTAAAATTGGCAATAAATAATTTAAGACATTATATCCAGTTGATCTACATTCATAAAATTGGTACGGAACTGTCGTTGATCTTTTTATTGCTACAGAGCAATAAATAAAGTTTTCAAGAATAAAAGTTTCTTTAACACGATTATAAAAATAAAATAAAATCAAAATTAAAATATTCTAGATTCAATTAGGTCGTTACAAGCACTTATGAATTCTCTATTTAGTGTCAGTGTCAGTAGTGTCAGTCATATAGGAAGCTACCAACCGGCTCAGAAGGCAGGCTCTGCTGAGAAGAGCTGGTGAGAAACACAACAGTCCTTTGAAATATCATTTACAAATGATTTATAATAATCATAAGCTTCTCAAAGGAGAAGATTCATCTATTATTATAATATTCTCGGATAAATACTTGTTAAACTCAATATTTATTTATCTTAGCGACATAGACTTTCCTATGCCCATAGGAAAGTGGACATAGTGTCAAAACACTATGCCCACTTTCCTTATATAGGAATTTCCATTTATACTTTCCGGTAAAAGGCGTTACTTAATGCAATAATTCTTATATCAATTTTATTTCGTTCTAATTGTAAGACAATGGATTAAACAAATTGCAATACTAATGTTATTTACATAATATAATTGTAAAGTTCAGATTTTATATAGTTAAAATATTAATTTATAACAAGTTAAAATTACTTTTTTTTGGTTTTTTTTTTTTTTGCTATAATAATATTTGTTTTACAGTTTCATACTGCTTTCTTTGAATGTTCTCCACATTGTATGAAATTTAAACATTACCTTCAACATTTAAACTAGTTCACTTTATTAAAATATTTAACACATTTAAATAAGGTGGTTTGGACACGTCGAGAGAATGAGTGACGAATGAATGGTAAAAAAGATATATGAAGCTAAAGTGAATGGTAAGAGAGGTAAGGGGAGACCTCGGTTGACCTTCAAAAACACAGTGTTGAAGATACTGGAGGAAGGTCACGTAAAAAGCATGAGGACTCCTCGGAGAGCATGTATGAAGAGGTTAATGACAGTGGGACGAGGCGAAAGAGGTATGCAGGGACCGCAGCGTTTGGCGCTCCGTCCTTTCTCGCTATCCCGCTAGGGATAAAGCGTGAAGATATGTAGGTATGTAAATCACAGCGAATCGACGGTTGAAAGCATTTCAAAATTTACAACTATTACATAGTAGCTTGTTATATAGGAATTTTGTGTTTTCCTCATATAAAATTTAAGTTTCTTGTCGCTGTTCGCCTCACTTGCTCCCCGCTCGTTGAAATTACAATGACAAAAAATAAACGCTTGTCTCTCTCTGTGCGACTGTCTGTCCGTCTGGTAGGGATCTTTTTATTAGGAACATGAGCATGTATCGAGCTTAAATTAATACCAGAGAGTTAGGTCTTTAAGTCTCTGGTATCGAATTTATATTAAAATAATTGAATTTAGAAAATAGTGTTTCTCCACACATGAACGATATTTTCCGCTCTTATCACTGCGTTAAGCCCTGCCATTCAACGCGCAATTTCTATAAAATAGACAGGAAATATATTGGATTTGAACACACACACGTCTTTTGGAATCCGTCCAAGCGCTCCAGCCAATTAAAGGCCCTTTTTTTCACCGAGCCACGTCGAAATTGTTATGTGGCCGCAACGCTTTACTGGATATATTGAAATTCTGTACGAAAATTTCAACGTGGTTAGAACGTAAGGTTTTAGCTTGTGACTCTCTTATATAGAAAACGATATTTAAATGTGAAATTTAAATTGTCTTTGTCAGACACCAGAAAGTAAATATGGTGTATATTCTATTTAAAAGAAAATAATTAATTTTAAAAAAAATCCATTTTATAAGCACGGCGTTAAGTTCCACTACTCCAATACAGAAGATCTTGAATTCAATTATATTGAATTCTTGTGAATGTCTTGAATTTAATTTAATTGACAAACTGAATGAGTTTTTTGATGATTATTAAAGTGTTAATTCACACTTAGGATAGAAAAAATACTTAAAGAAAACATAAAAAAATTTGAACGCACCGGGATTCGAAGCCACGCCTCGGTTTCCATATGGCGCGGGTTCGAATCCCGCTGAATTCAATTTTTTTATGATTTCTTTAAGTTTTTTTTACCTAATAAGTTATTAGTAATTCGAAACATAAGAATTCGACTGGATTTTTCATATATTTCTGCTTTTTCGCGTATGTGTGTAATTTTAGAGACATTAACTATTGATTAGTGATACTCAACGCCGCGCTTCTTCTTCTTTTATGAAAGTAATTCTTTCTTCTTTCTTCTATAAAAGTAGTTCTTTCTTCTATCTGCTATGAAAGTAATTCATTACCTCGAGTAGGAATCGAACCCACAACGGCCGTTTCTTTATTCTTCAAATCTGTTTTCTCAATAAAGCTAACAAAAATTTAGCCAGGATCATTTTAATAAATCAAGTTTATTGCGGTTTTTTACTACCGTTGTGACGATGCAGTCGATAGCATTCATTATTCCCAAGCTAATAGCACCATTGCTTTTATGATGTATTACGTCCAATAGATCTATTGGGTTAGTGGATTAAGTACTGAGTTCGATTCTCGGTTCTGGAAATAAATAGGTATATTACATAATATAATTAGATAAAAGTATATTTTAGTAGATTTTATCCAACAAAAACCAACCTTAAGTCATTTTCATTTGATCATGCGAGTGAAGCCGTAGGTAAAAAAAGCAATATTATATAATAATGCTTTAGGAATCTGACTGTCCGACTGTCTGACTGTAGCCCGTTGGTCGTGGGTTTGATTCCCGTTCGGGGAGAATGCATTGTTTTCCTTTTTGCTTGCTCTAATAACAAGACAAAGCGCGGCGTTGAGTTCCGCCACTCAACACGTTATGTCTCGACAGGCCTAACACTAAAAGCTTAAAAAAAGAAAGAAATATAGAGTTATATATAGTATATAATTATTACTGTCAATTTCAAAAATAAAAACACATTATAATCTCCATCCTATCAATATTGAATTCACAATACAATAAAAATATACACATTGTACGCTTTGCACTTGTTTACTATAGAAATTATTTATTATTATCACCATGTTTACTGACAGACCCGTCCGTATGAAGTCAGAACAAATGCCAACCGATATTATTTGTGTCTACTTTGTCAGAAAAAATTTATATTTAAATCTCATTTATTTACGTATTTAAATTTTGAGAGAAATATATATAATATGCTGCAATATAATATATAATATATATAATATATAATATGCTGAAATATATATAATATATAATATGCTGTATGTTTTTCTATATATTTCTAAAATATCATTGGCAAATACTGATCTATATATCTCACTTAAGGATAGATTATTACACATATATACATATATATGTTTAAAAATCATAAAAAATTTATCAAATCATATTGACTCAGCCTTATTGACTAGCTTCACGAGTAAGTGTCTGTCAATGCAATTCCAGTTAATCCCCTAGTTTACCTGCTTTTTGTTTGTAAATCAATATGCGTTTTTCTGTGTGTCAAGCATTTATGACCGCCTTTGTATGGGACGTGAATTATTGCTCGATGCACACTTAAATCAATCTAACTACGCTATAAATGATGCCTACTGATAATGTGGCTTCCGCTTATAGACAGAATGTAAATCGTTCTGTTGAATATTGAAGGCTCTTATGTATATAAGAGAATATAGATGAATATTATTGTTAATTCTTAATGTGAGGTCGTATAAAGCCGATAATCGAAACTTAATTTTCGATATTGTATCTACTCTAGAAACATATTATTACATACATACATACATAATATAGCTTTACGCTTTATCCCTAGCGGGGTAGTCAGAGAGAACGGAGCGCCAAACGCTGCGGTCCCTGCATACCTCTTTCGCCTCGTCCACTCGCTCGCGTCCTCGTCCGCTCATACTTTACCAACTCGCAATGAAAGTTGTATTGATCATGTAATGCTGCGTTCCAACAAACAAGCAACTACTTATATCCTAGACTCATATGTTACTGACCATGCCCCATTGATCTTATGTTTACTGTGTAATATTAAACGCCAAAAAGCTAATATAACTTTCTCTAAAATAGACTATCCGGCATTAATTAAACAACTTTCTAACATGGATTATGCCCATATAGTTAATGCTAACGACGCTAATGTAGCAGCTACACTCTTAACTAATACAATCTCTGAATCCATAACTACACATTCGAAACCAATAATAGTTTCACACCGAAAACGTCCTATCAAACCGTGGTTGACCCCAGTACTTGTACGCTGTATTAGACACCGTGACAAACTGCACCAAAACTGTAAACGTGATCCTGCTAATGCGATATTGCGTGTAACCTACACCAGATATCGTAATTTTTGTACAAATTTGTTAAAAAAATTGAAGACAATTTACGAGAGAAGCGAATTTCAAAAATACAAAAACAACCCCAAAGGTACTTGGAACACTATCAAGAAAATAACCTCCATCAAGCAGCCCTCGCCTTCTGCCACTGCCTTACTCGATCTACATTTTGATCCTCGTGCTTCTGTTAATAATGTCAACAACTATTTTGCTGGTATTGGTGCAACCTATGCCAATGCAATACTTAATAAAGCGTCCACAAATCAAAGTTCTGTGAATTCCAATCACTCCCCTGAGCCATATATTTCTAAAGACTCAATGGTACTTTATAACACCAATAATGATGAGATCCAATCGACAATAGCGAGCTTAAAAGGCAATTCTGCCACAGGTATAGATGGCATACCCCACTTTATTAATAAAAAAAATTAGCACCAGCATAGCCCCTGTTCTCTCGCATATATTCAATTTATGTTTTTCAACTGGTGTTTTTCCGGATATATTTAAACAGGCACTGGTACATCCCATCTACAAATCAGGAGAAAAAAGTTAATGTGGGCAACTATAGACCAATATCGATCCTTCCTACTATTTCAAAGATTTTGGAAAAGCTATTGAACAAAAGACTTACAAATTATCTTCATCACCGTAGCATTCTTGCCGTCAATCAATTTGGTTTTACTAAAAATAAATCCACAGAAGACGCTGCTTTGTCGCTCACTGAAACTATTGCCACACACTTAGATAACAAAGATAAAGTTGTCGATATTTTCCTTGATTTATCTAAGGCCTTCGACACTGTCTCAATACCAATTCTGCTTGAGAAAATGTATAATTTAGGAATACGAGGTATTGTACTGGACATTTTTCGCTCTTACTTAACAAACCGCTCTCAGTGTGTCAAAATAGATAAGTTTGTGAGTGACAAGGCATACGTCCCTTTTGGTGTTCCACAGGGAAGTGTACTTGGTCCTACGCTGTTCCTATTATATGTTAATAGCCTATGCAATACGTCATTACCTAATTGCAAAATTATTGCATATGCAGATGACACCGTACTAGTAGTCAACGGTCGTGATTGGATTGAGGCTAAACAGCATGCAGAGAATGCTATAGGATGGGTGACACGTTGGTATAACAACAATTTTCTTACGCTCAATATTGATAAAACTAAATATATCGCATTCTCTCATCGGCCCAGTTCTCAGCCCCCACCTGATTTTTCTATCACAAGCGCACACTTGTACCACTCAGAACTTCTGCAATTGTCCCTCAACTTCCTCGTACGTGTAATATTAAATACTTGGGTGTTACTGTTGATTTTAACCTTAACTGGTCACTACACATCAATAATGTATCGTCTCGTATACGTAAACTAATTCCCGTATTTAGAAAACTTCAAAATTTAGCTGACCCTGATACTCTACTTACAATTTATTATGCCCTCGTAAGAAGTTTTTTAAACGACTGCTGCATAGTATGGGGAGGTACAAGAAGCAATACATTGCTTGTTTTGGAACGTGCTCAAAGGGCTATATTAAAAGTTATGCTGGGAAAACCTAGACGATATAGCACAGATCTTCTTTACCGTGAGTCTTCCATCTTATCTGTTAGAAAACTTTACATTGTGCAAGTTATACTTCGTAAGCATAAAAGTATATTGTTCAGACCCACTTCCAAACGCAATAAATCCACAGTTTGTACAACCGGTCCGTCAAGAACAAGGTTAGCCTGCAGCCAGTTTTACGTAATTAGCGGTCACTTGTACAATAAAATTAATAAAAAAATCAATATTTATCCACTGACATCATTTAAGTGTAAAAAAATTAACAAAGATTGGATTCAAAAGTTCTCCTACATTGAAACAGAGAGTACTGTCTACTGAACACACTCAAACGCACACGCACTCACACACACACACATACATACAAGACGCGCACTCTCTTAGACACATACACACTCATTAATGTTTGCATTGGTAGGCGTTTTAAATGTTTTAATTGTAGTTTAATTTATTCGCAGAGCAAAATGTTTTTATTTTATACTAATTTTCACTGAATCACTGTAATGTATAAAGTATCAGTATTATTTGTTAAGGGGCAAAGACGCTGGCAGCTGTGACACAGTTTACACTAGTATGGCTGCCATCGCTCTCCTCTAGATTTGTAAATATATCAAATCATAATACATCTAGAGTGTATCTGTATCACATATTTTTACTGAAATAAATTTATTATTATTATTATTATTATTATTATTACTGTCATTAACCTCTTCATACATGCTCTCCGGGGCGTCCTCCTCTAGTATCTTCGACACTGTGTTTTCGAAGTCAACCGAGGTCTCCCCTTACCTTTTTTACCACTCATTTTTGCTTCATATATCATTTTTTCGTCGTGCCCAAACCACCTAAACACGTTCTTCTTCATTCAAATAATTTTTAATTTTATTATAATTACTTCAAAAATGCTTTGATAAACTCACATGGTTTATTCACATATCTGAAAAAAAATCTATACGGTACAATTAAACATATTATATTTATTGAAAAAAAAAATATAAATACTAAATTTTGGTCCTTCGAGCCGGATTTTTCACTTACCATAGCCCGCTATATTTTGTTCACAAATTCAATTATACCTATGCACTATATACATCTGTATATATTTTTAGAAATATTAGCATGCTCAGCGTAAATGTAGCTCAGCCATAGGTTTTATTTCTGGCCACGTTCCAAAACCATTATAAAAGTTTCTGCGCAGCTAAGTAGGATAGTAATAAAATATTAAAACGAGCGAAATGAAAATGCGTTGCCCCGTTTTGCGGCCGGCCTTTTGATTGATTAAATTCGTATGTAACTGTGTGTAATATGTTAATAAACGTACAGAGTGGCCGTCCTGTTGTGATGTGAAGGGGAAATAACAAGTCGTAAATAGGTTTTGTGGGACAGTTAGGGAGAAATGTGATGGTAATGCGTTCCAATTATACTCGAGGCTGTATGTAAATTTGGGCGTGGATACGGAGTAGGCTTTAACAATTGTTGCCTTAGAAAGAGAAATAATTTAAAAAAAAAAACAAAAAAAAATTGAAACACTGCGCACGGTAGAGGACGAAGCGCTGCCATATTTTGACTCGAAAAGGCTACACTGTTCGTTTAAAGTTCAATAATCATTATTCTTCTTCAAAATCAAACAAATTTCATCAACTTTCAAATTCATCAAGAAAGACTGTGGATATAATGTAGGCCTATACGTACGTGTCGAAGAGCCAAATCCAAATACATACTGTATACTTAAATAATACTTTTGGTATAGCCCATAAGAAAACGTATTCACTTCCAACACACGGCCGCGCCCATGAGTCATCTTCACTCCATGTATTTGTGTTAATGCCATAATATAAGATATTCTCCATCTTATCCACAATATTCTCATTTTAAAATGCAAAGGGATAAAGAAAGTATTGTATACTGAAAGAAACGTTTAAAAAAAACCAAAATTATCAAGTTTCCGATATATTGAGGCTGTCGTGGCGATGTGATAGCCTGTTACAGTTATTGCAAAGGATGTGGGTTCGATCCGGATCGAAGAAAATTATAATATAAATTATTTTCTCAAATCTGGTGCAACAAATACAAAACGGGGTGTAAGTTCCATTTCATATGGGAGGTAATGTGAAACTGATACTAAAATTTGATAATATTACATTTTGTCATTTAACTTCTTTCGTAATACTCGTTAATGAGGTCAATTCTCAATCGAGGAGAATAAATAATTTTGATTTTCTTCGCTCTGGTAAAGACAAAGCGTGGCGTTGAGTTCCGCCACTCAACACGCAAAGTCTCGAAAGGCACGAAAGCAGAGAACGGAGTGTTTTAGCACTATGTTCCCTCTGCCTACCTGCTTACGCAGGATATAGCGTGAAGCTAAAAAAAATCCATCACATACACTAATATTCCTTTAAAGATATACTCTTACTTTATCACAACTTTAACAGTTTCTCGTGTCTGTTCTGTTGAAATATATCGCAAAGTTATCAGGCTATTTAAGTTATGGTCTAGGTATACAAACTGGAGCTAGGCTATTCACTGCCAAATACGATACGGTAGCTTTTATTGACACAGCCATGTTGGTTAATGCTATATAGTATATACGAATGGCTGAGTCGTTCGATGACCAGGAATATTTAATAATTTAAATAACTTGTTATGGAATCTGGAATAAGGTAAATCGGAAAAATAAAGAAGTTATATATAGACAAAGAAACTGAATGACTGACTGAATGACTAATATTCATTATTATTTTTGTACTGGCAATTTGGTCCACGTGGTGGGAAAGTATATTTGAAGTTTCAGCCATTTTTAATAAAACAGTTATTTTACAGCAGTTTCGTCATACAAAATATTTTAAATTGATTTCAAATAAAAAAAAGAAAATATATATATATTTTTTTATATATATATATATATATATTTTTTATTTTATTTTTTTTTTCTTTTTTTTTCTATTCAGAAACCGATTAACATAATAAGGAAGACGAAACTCTCCTCTGCATGATCTTTTTGTGTAAAGAATGGAAAAGATTTATGATTTATAAAATATATAAGCAAATAAAAATAAATCCATTATTGTCTACACATAAATCCAAAAACTAACAAATATAAAAATTAAAGTGCACCACAAAGTAAGTTCAGAGTTTGTTGTGCCAACTTAGCGAGCTCGTTTATTGAATCAGATTTTTCCCAAAGGAAATCATTGTTATAGGTCTGTCTGTATACACTGCTATCATATTTTATACAATTTAAAATTATTGACAAACCATATATTTACTAATTTTTACGTATGTAATATATATATATATATATATATATATATATATATATATATATATATATATATATATCTATATATATATATATATATATATATATATATATATATGTGTGTCATTTTTTACTTTTTTATTGACTAGTTATCGCCTGTAACTTTGTCTGTGTCCATTTTCCTAACCATACCATTCAATAAAATCATTCCATAGAGTGGAGTCGTACATACAACTATGGAAATTTCTACAATATACTTTAGCTAGTCAATTAGGGTTCCGAATTAAAAAATTCTTCAGATTTTTTATCACAAGAAAAAAAATGATCACGCTGAACAAATTTTGATAAGATGCCATATTTTTTATAGTTTAGCTCTTTAGGTCTTTTATAGCTTTCAGCATGCCTGAGCTTTTTAAATATATCATAGATACTAACGGCCCAATTTTTGAGATATTTTGCGTGTAAAAGCGGAGCTTAATGCCGAATTTGTATTGGTACCAGAGCGAGGAAATAAAATAGCTAATTTAACTTCAACACCCTGAGTGGGAATCGAACCCACAGACGCTCTGCCGCAGTAATGTAATAAATACATCCTCATTGTATAACAACTTGGAGTGATAAGGTTCCAACGCGTTCTTCCTTTGTAACTTTTTTGTTTTGCATTTCCTATTTCAATGTAGAATAGAGTACATTAGCATTCGTATATATTAAGTTAACATATTATATATACATATATATGTATATATATATATATATATATATATATATATATATATATATATATATATATATATATATATATATATATATATAATATATATATATATATATATATATATATATATTATATATATATATATTTTAGTTTAATCGCTGCTATATGTAAATGTTGTTTGTATATTTGTATGTCTTTCTGTGTGTATTCTGTTTGTCTGACTGTACATGAAAGTTTAATTTTACCGTTATTTTACTGTCATCTGGCAACTACTACGGTCCAATCGCGGCGTTGAGTTCCGATGCAAGGAAGATGTGAAATGAGGGTTTTGGATGATTCTATATAGATTCAGTCGAGTTTTGATTTAAATCGAGTAGATTTTTTTATCGATACCTCTTAAATTGTTATCATACTAACTTATCCTACAATCGAGTCAATATACAGGTACTTGCCCGATCTTCTTAGATTGGTAGACACTGTACTTCACCATTTTTTCTTAGGTTTAAATTAACGATATACTAGTCTGTTTCCTATGTTACAGAATAATAAAAATAAATATAAATGAAAATGGCATATAATATAAGTTATATGCCATTTTTATTTAGTGATAAACTTTTTTAACAAATTCAAATATAATCGGGAAGAGATTAAAGCAGTACAAGGAATTTGTGACCAAAGAGAGAGAAAGAGAGAGAGATGTAGAGTAGAGTACATTCTAGAAGTGAATTAATGATAGATTTTGTTGCTATATCTCTTCGTCATTACTTCCATTTCTATATAAGCTATAAAATATTTACTTAAAACGTCTAACAGAGAGTCAAAAGTTATTAATATGATCCAGTCAGCTAATTCTTACATGACGTTAATTTCTTGTAAATGGAGAAACGGCGATCCTAAGAAAATTGGATAGCATCGTATGAAAATAAATTGTATGGCGCCGCCGCACCGCAGCGACACATCGTCTGAGTAAATTCGACGGTTACGGGTTCGATTTATATAATTATATATAACTAATTAATAGGGTTTTCCGCTGTCTTCACGTTTTACTATAGCAGGATAATTATAGGCAACATAGTGTCTAGGCTCTCCGCTTCAACCCAAATTTCGAGACTTAATTGAAATTAACAAGTAATCTAAGTAACACTTACGTTTGATTTACGTCTAATTATAAATCTGCCCCTAAAATTTCGGTTTATACCTAGCGGTGTCACGCGAGCTTTTTAATTCATATCGTCATAATTGTATTAAGTCATGCCACGCATATACGAAAATGGTAAAGTTGCGGTTTTTTATACTATTAATAACATTTACAATGGTACAAGATGTTAAACAAATATATAGCAACAGTGCTAGTTAATTTAAACTAAAGATGTGTGAGTGTGTGAGTTGTGAGTGTGTGAGTAATTTAAACTGAAGTGTGTGAGTTTGTTAAAAAGTGATAATTTTAGAACTTTTTTATGTCTTTCTTTACATAATATTCAAAAAAAAAAATCGTTTTATATTTGATCGTCTTGTAGTAAAGCACTGTTTTTTTTTTCTTGTTGGTTGCGATGGTTGTGGGTTCGATTTCTTCTCTAGGATTCTCGCTCCAGTAACAAGAGAAAGCGCTTCGTTGAGTTCTGCCTAAGTGGCACTGTCACAATGTCAATGTCAAAATTGGGCGAAAAGCAGGGAACGGAATCTTAATATATATATGTATAATATATGACTAGATACACATATATATATTATATATATATATATATATATATATATATATATATATATATATATATATATATATATATATATATATATATATCTATACATAATAAACATAAACTATAGAAAACTATAGTACCATTACTATTAGGCAAGCTGTCTTATCCTCCATTCGACTGTATAACACGGTTGGACGTTGAAATGGATTGATGACCTGTCGAAGCCAGGATTAGGACGGATGCAAACTCACCTCGAAGAGTGTAGACAAATGATCAATTAAACTTTTGTGGCGATGCAATAGAAATGTTCAATAGAACTAATTATGATTTTATAATATATAAATATAAGATATATAATAAATAATACAATATTGTCTTTGTGAGGTCTAATCTAGCGTTGATTTCCGCCACTCCGCACTGTGCGCGTGTGTGTGTGTCTGTGTATGCGTGTGTGTATCTGTGTGTGCGTGTGTGTGTGTATGTGTGTGTATGTGTGTATAATATGCTTATTAGACAAAATCGCATCAAAACCCGTTACCTACTTTAAAAGTTTTAAGTGAACATCGATTACTTTGATTTATATTCATTTTGATTTTAAGAGAAAATTGAAGTTCTCTATTGTATATAAATGTGTTTATATACGAGTATTATCTAAGCTTTCTCTTCTCCGCTTCTAGAGATATCTATTTACCTGCTACATGCAAGGTAAAGCATAGACATTCTTAATATAAAATTGCCAAATTACATCGAAATTGGGTCCTAATATGTTTTTTATGCATGATTTACACTTTACCGTATCTAATTTACTTCATAAAGAAATTATTGATGGTTGGATTGAGAATATTGAAGGTATATCTTAGATTTATCATTCACGTTTAAGTAAAGAACAGTATTTAGATATTTATAAAAATTCTAACTATTTTAAACACTTTAAAAGAGGTGTAATATAAAGAAAAATATATATAAATTAAATTAAAACTACAGAAAATATGAATGGAATTTCTTTAAAACTAACTACCTTCTATTGATATCCTCAAAAAAGAAAGCGTACATAAAGTTTGTAAATATTCAATTGCATGTAAAAAAAATAATTTGCGTTGGCACAGTATCTGATCATAAATACGATAGTTGCGAATTCGATTCTCACTTGAAAAAAATAATCATATCCTTGCCCTGGTAACTCGACAAGGAACGGCGTTGAGCTCCGCCACTCAACACGATAGTGTGGAAACGGAGTGTCTTGATACTAGATTCTCTCTCTCTCTCTCTCTCTCTCTCTGTATATGCCTAAAGCTATTATTTAGTTTTTTTTTATAACAACAATAACATTCAAATGAAGAAATAACGAAAGCTATTTTCGCGGAAAAACAACACACACGTACTTCCGTTCAAAGTTACTTTACTGGATTCCGGTAAATGGTGTAAATAGACCTATTTCCCGTAACTAGGTCTTTTGTCTCGTTCCTTTCGAATCAAATACGTGCAATTTAATGCTATATACGTTATTCTATGTTTAATTTTACATCTAAGAGCATTTTTCACGTAGAGCAGAGAATGCGGAGACTAGCTAGTGTTGCTACACTTTGCTCTCCTTAAATCTAATTTAAATACTAATTTATTGAATAAAAGTGAAGGGAACGGTTACTTATCTTTGCCTATCGCGCTATGTGCGGGTTACAGCGTGAAACTGGAAAGTCTTCTAAATGGAACCAGAAATCCATAATAATCCATCATAAAGCTCGAAACTTTTAATTAAAATACCACCTAAAACAGTATCTGACTGTAAATGAGAAAGCTCTGGGTTCGATTCCCTAGTAACAAGACAAATTCTCAAAAATTAAACGGAAACAGTGCGAGGCTATTTATTCTATTTTATTTCTTAAATGCTTATAAATTACCCAAAATGACAATAAAGGAATCGAACCCACAGCTGTTAGCTATATAACCTAATTACTAAACAAATTACTATCGGGGTAAAAGGGGCAACTTCCAATAAAAAACAAAAATAAAGCATCACGTACTCGATAACTCAATCCCAACAAGTTTCGCTCGGTAAGTCAATTTTATAAGATTCTATTTACGGGAAGTTCTCGCGCATAATGTAGATAGAGCGGGGAGTAGGGGGGATTATAGTAGTATTATTTTCTATTTATATAGAAAATCTATCGATATTTTCAGTAGCTTTTATTTATTTATCTATTATTCGTGTGGAATTTTTCAAATGTATTCTGTATGTATGTATGTATTCGATCGTTTAGTTCAATGCTATATGACGTCAGTCTAAATCCAATATGGCGGTACATCCAAGATGGCGGACTAGTTATTTTTTATGTATTCCTACAATATGGGTATCAAATTAAAGAGCTAGCTGAGAACAACTCGAAATATAAAATTATGTCATTCTAAATCCAAGACAAAACTTCTGCAGCGATGGCTACTAAGTAAAAAAAAATATTCATAAGTTATAAAACAATCAGATCGATCTCCAATTGGCTCGAGATTCGAATTTAATTTAATTTCAACTATATTGTAATATGAAGCGCGGTGTTAAGTTCTGCCACTCAAGTTAAGTTTTACTAAGTATCTGACAGTACGTGAGAGTCGTAGGTCACAATGTGAACTAATACGAATATATTGTTTTTTTTAGAATTCCTATTTTTTTTTTTTTGGGAAAGACAAGGCAAACGAGCGTTCGGGTCACCTGTTGGCAAGTGATCACCGACGCCCACGAACCCGTGTAACATGTAGGTGTTACAGGTGCGTTGCCGGCGTTTAAGGAAGAGGTAGACGCGGTTTTTGAAGGTACCCATGTCGTATCGACCTGGAAACACTGCCGCCTATAGCACTAGCCTTAGGATATTCCGTTTTCGGCTTTCCACACAATATTCAATGCCGCGTTTTATTCTATTACCAGAGCGAATATATGAAATAATTAAATTCTACAAGTGGGAAGGGAATGGTTGTTGAATGGGCCGATGCAGACCGACTTCTTGGCGGAGGTGGAGAGTCAAAATCTACTGACTAACACCGAGACCGCTCAGACTGCATGGGATCGAGCTCATTCAGCAATCATTGCGGCGGGCAAGCGAGTTCTTGGTGTTACTAAGGGTGGGCGTGTCATCGACATGGTGGTGGAATGACCAGGTGCAGGGGGTGATTCAGGAAAAGAAGGCTGCGTTTAAAGAGTGGCAGCATTCCAACTCTCCTGAAGACAGACTGGAGTACATAGCAGCGAAACGGGCCAGCAAAAGAGCTGTAGCCAGAGCCCGCAGAGAAAGTTTGTCGCCATTGTACGATAAACTTGAAACTGTGGAGGGGCGGAAGCTCATATACAAACTGGCTCGTGCTCGAGATAAAGCGACGCAGGATATTACAAA
This sequence comes from Dione juno, assembly GCA_037127375.1. Classification (NCBI taxonomy): domain Eukaryota; kingdom Metazoa; phylum Arthropoda; class Insecta; order Lepidoptera; family Nymphalidae; genus Dione; species Dione juno. The sequence goes on along the minus strand of JAXRJS010000109.1, from coordinate 372,789 downwards.
ATGTCTTTGCGTCAGAGATTCTCGGGGCACGTTGCTTTGTAGTCATGCCTCTGTGAAGGAGAGATGGAGAAGCTACTTTAAAGAGCTGCTGAACACTCAGCAGTCTTGTAATCTTCCTCCTGAATTATCTCCTAACCTCGGACTTGTTGCTCCAATAACCCGTGACGAAACTCGTAATTGTCTTCGACGCATGAAGAACGGAAAAGCGGTAGGACCTGACGACATCCCAATCGAGGCGTGGAAATCGTTGGGCTCTCTTGGTGTACTTATACTTACTGACCTGTTTAACCGTATCTTGAATACTGAAAAGATGCCACATCAGTGGTGGCAAAGCTTTATTATCCCTATTTACAAAGGAACACTGGCCCTGTGTTCAGATTGCGGTAGTTATAGGGGCATTAAGATTATGAGCCACACCATGAAGCTCTTCGAGCGCATGATCGGCCTCAGGCTCCGCCAAGAATGTACTGTCTCTGAGTCTCAGTATGGGTTTCAACCAGGATCAGGCACTATGGATGCCATATTTGCCCTCAGAACTTTGATGGAGGCTTACAGGGAAAAAGGAGAGCTCTGCATGTGGCCTTTTTGGACCTGCAGAAGGCCTTTGACTGTGTGCCACGTCAGTGTATCTGGTGGGCATTGCGATCCAAGGGGATCCCTGAAGCATATATTGAGGTTATCAGAGATATGTACAACGACTCCGCTTCAGTGGTTAGGAACGCTGTTGGCGACACCAAGCCCTTCCCGATTACAGTAGGGGTTCACCAGGGCTCAGCTCTTAGTCCGTTCTTATTCAATGTAGTGCTGGATACTGTCTCGGCTGACATCCAATGCCAGCCTCCGTGGCTGATGATGTATGCCGATGACATAGTACTCATCGATGAGAACCGACTGATGCTGGAGCGTAAAGTGAACGCCTGGAAGGGTGCGCTTGAGAACGGTGGTCTCAAACTGAATGTGTCGAAGACCGAGTACATGGCTTGCGGGAACCCGGACTCGAGCACCATCCATATCGGGCCTGAGCCAGCCGTTAAGTCGGAGAAGTTCAGGTACCTTGGAGCCGTTATGCATGAGTCTGGAGGCATCGACCACGACATCCATGCCCGTATAAACGCTGCCTGGGCCAAATGGCGGGAGGTCACTGGTGTGGTCTGCGATAGCAGAATACCGCCCAAGCTCAAGGGACTAATATACAAGAGCATTATCCGACCTGTTCTTATATACGGCAGCGAATGTTGGCCAACATTATCTCGGCACACTCAGGAGCTTCACGTCACGGAGATGAAGATGCTGAGATGGATGTGTGGCGTGACGCGGTCCGACCGCATACGCAACACATTCATTCGTGGTAGTCTTGGCGTCCGGGACGTAGCGGATAAGCTCCAAGAGCGTCGCCTGAGATGTATGGCCATGTTATGCGCCGATCTGAGAACTATGTCGGAAGGAAGTGCCTTGACATGTCTGTCCCTGGAGTTAGACCACCCGGACGACCCAAGGAAGCGATGGCTGGATGTCGTGACACAAGACATGAGAGCCAATAAATTATCCACTGAGGATGTTAAAGACCGTGCAAAGTGGAGTAGGCTCAGTCGGAAGGCAGACCCTGGCAAAAGCCGGGACTAATGCCAAGAAGAAGAAGAAGAAGAAGTGGGAAGGGAATTTACAATCTCCACATTTACATGGCCTCTTCATTTATTTTAAATTTTCATATATATATATATATATATATATATATATATATATATATATATATATATATATATATATATATATATATATATATATATATATATATATATATATATATATATATATATATATATATATATATATATATATATATATATATATATATATATATATATATATATATATATATATATATATATATATACGTACTTAGTCTAGATTATTTGTTTTTAATAAATAGATTGAAATTTAAAAAGTTAAAAAATCATGAAAACCACACTAAAGCGCTAGTTTATCCTAGTAACGGGATTCTATCATACGTTAGGCTTATTGTCCTCTTACAACAGCAATTTTATATAAGAATTTTAACTTCCTATTACAGGGAAATAAGGTCTAAATTCGAACAGAAACAGCTTGTTAGCCATGTTTGTTCAAAATATTGTTGCCACGAATGTTAGCTTTACTTTTGTATTCTTTTGCTTCGTTTTGTGAATGACGATACGATTATGTCGTGAAGCTATATATATATATATATATATATATATATATATATATATATATATATATATATATATATATATATATATATATATATATCTATATATATATATATATATATATATATATATATATATATATATATATATATATATATATATATCTTTTTTTCGTTTTCACGCTATTCACGCTGTATCCCACTCTATCTCGCTGTATCCCGCATGTACTTATTGAGTATAAAATTCTTCCTAATGATATTTGAATACAGTACTGCTGCGTTTAATAACAATTACACTATAACGGTCAAATGGTTTTTATGTATGTACATATATATATATATATATATATATATATATATATATATATATATATATATATATATATATATATATATATATATATATATATATTTATATTTCATCAAATATTTTTATCATTTCCTTACAAAAGTGACATAGTTGTTTTGAATGTAAAATTTATTTTATTTACCCAATAAACAATGTTAGGCGATATTAGTAAAAGAGCCAGTTTTCAGTAGAGAGCTGTAGACTTGGTTTGAATTTCAATTTTCTAATATCTAACCGCAATATACGTTGTTATGTACGGATACCAAATAAATTGATGGTCGATGCAGTGAGACAATTTATGACTAACATGATGGTCCGATTGACTCAATGCGTTGTTAAGTTCTGCTATTCTGTATTCTAAGGTGGATGTGATGCAGGAGGATGTCTCAAATTGCTTAAAGTGGAATAGGCTAAGTCAGAAGACAGACCCTGACAACTAGACTAGGATAATACCAGAGAAAAGAAGGTTCTGGACGCAATTAAAGAATGGACTCAATTAATGTTAGGACACTCTAATCTCCACTTTCTACCAGAATTCGAAACATTGCGTATTGGGTTGTGGAACTCAACGACACACTTTGTTGTACCAGATTATATATTGAACCATCGTGACTGACTGACTGATTGACACTTAATCAGACACTGATCCACTTCACCATGATAACCTATTTTAATATAAGTATAAGTATAAGTATTATTTATTCTAAAATATGATTTGAAATTCAATTGAAAATTTCACGAAACCGATACGAAAAAAGGTGCTATATATCTAAACTTGTGGAATGAAATTGCTTTAGCGGTTTTATGCATTACAGGTACTATCGGTAGAGGATATATTCAAGACGCGAGCGATTTAAAAGATTATTGGTATTTATAAGGATATTTTTACATAGTAATTTTTTATATATTTATATTTTTGAACCTCAAAAATCTCCTCTTCTGTCTGTCTGTCCGTCTGACAAGATAATTATTATGGTCTAGGACATGTCATATAGGAAATTTCGTTACAATAACTATGACATAGGTACAGGACCAGTTCACTTCGCAATTTACCAATTTTCAAATTTATTTTGGATTGCAGAATTTCAGTGACTTTATGGTTTTTGCCACTTAAAGAGTTAAATGTAGAAATTAATTCACTCATCGCTTGTTATCGTTTTTCTAGAACTAAATTAAAAATCAGATCCTTTTACTATTACGTTTATTTGTCAAAAAAACGATATCTTATATCGCTTATTTTATAATAATTTTTAAAATTGATTTGTATAGATCCATCCTACTGTAAGATAAGTTATATAAAACAAAGATTATCATATTAATTAAAAAAAAAAAAAAACGTATAAAATATACAAAAAAAAACACACACAAAAAAGTAATAGAAGAAAATGAAAATCCACATTTCTTCCATATAGTATACAATACACCCACCCATACAACATCCCCATAGACCTGTAGACGTTACATTATAAATGCTTCGCGGATATAGCCATTCACAAACTGAATTTCACTGAATTTTATTCCCCAATACGTATACTTACGGTTTATGCTCCATCTTTACTGCAATTTGAGTTTTTGTATTTCTGATTTGTTTTATAGATGGAAATATTATTATTAATAGGTGTATATGAGATAGTAACAGGTTCAAATTGTGAAAAATATTTCTATGTGAGGACTGTCGTGGCGCAGAGGCACAGCGTCTGCCTGTAAACGCGACGGTTTGCGGGTTCGATTTCCATAAGGGGAGGGTGAATAATTTGCATTTTCTTCGCTCTGGTGACAAGGCAAAGCGCGGCGTTGAGTTCCGCCACTCAACACGCAGTGCCTTGAAAGCGGGGAAGCGGGGAACGGATATTTTTAACACGGCATTTTTATTTTTCCTACGGCTCCTACCACTTCCTCTGCCTACCCTGTCATGTGCTGGATACAGCATGAAATTCTTGCTCTGGTAATATATTTTTAAAAGCACAGATTGCGGCGTTGAGTTCCGCTACTCAACACGCAACATCCCAAAAGTCGGAAAGTGAGGAACAGAGAGAGAGACTCAACACTATGTTCCTTCTGCCCATCCTGCTCTATGTGGCATACAATGTGTAGAAGTACCTATATAATATAGATAATGTATAATAAGCATAAGATGCGTAATAAGCCTAAGTATAAAAAAATACTATAATTATTATATTTGTTACATTTCTAAAAGATCGGCTTATCTATTTTTCCAGGTTCACAGTGTACCTAGTATATAGGAGGTTGGACGGAGAAAATCTAGCGTTAAGACACTTCATCTTCCACTTTACGTTTGGTGTTGCGGAATTCAACACCGCACTATATCACACCAAATTCTAGGAGTAAAACGTTCCATACACATTGAAAATAATCAAAATTATATCAATATTTTTACACATTTTCATATATTTCTCTTATTTCGAGCGGTAGGCAAAGTGCATGCAAGGCATGTTTAAATGTCATAGTACAATATTTCTTCATCGCTGGGAATTGAACCTACTATTACAGTATTTACAAACCGGCACCCCACTAAGCTAATATGTAGTCACGTAACTTAGCATTCAATTAACTAATACCTAAATCCTGAACAGCTAAGCTTTGTTGACAACTTAATGTAGGATTTAAAACCGTATACCATGGACTTAAAGGTGATAATTGGAAAATGTTTGATATACAGGTATTGATTGCTAAGACGTGTCATGTGTTGACATGTTAGTGATATATGTCATGTTGGATTTGTAAAATTATATGTTATTATAGAAACATATAAAAAGTTGACCGAAGCGGGATTCGAACCCGTGATACTGTCCGATTTGTCTAAAATCATTCTTAAGGTACCTTCACGCGTTTTCTCGCATAGGGCAGTATGCAGAGGGAACTTAGTGTTAAGATACCCCGTTCTCCACCTTTCGCCCAATTTTTGTGAGAGTGTAGAGTGGCAGAACTATACCTATACCTATATACCTATACCGTGTTTTTTGTAAGAATTTTCCAAAGTGGGGATTAGTTCACAACATTGTGACGTCACTAGCGTAGTTTTACACTTCAGTTTGTTATTAATACCAATTCTCTAATGATGAGTACATTTATTTATGAACCTTTAAGTTACATTCTTTAGAACTTCACGCTGTATCGAACTCGTTGTCACTCCCACGTGCTACTCCTAGCAGGCCGTCGGGGGTGACCCACCACCCCTGACTCCGAGACGAGCCTTATAGGCTCCTGCCGCCGTGATTCACAAAATATTTTGGTCTCCGAGTCTTACGGCCGGTGACGGTCGAGGAGGAAGACCGTGAGGTTTTAGTGGGTATGTGAATTGGCCTATATCTGCCTGTCCACGAGTACCATATAACGCGTTTGAGACCCCACTGGGGCGGGAATCCATATAAGGATTTCTTCAAGAAAAAAATAACTAAGTACTAAAACTAAGTTTAAAAACTAACTAACTAAGTAGCCTTTCAAGACATTTTGTATTGTGGTGCGGAAGTCAACGCCGCACCCTTTTTGTACAAATGATACAGAATAATGTTTTTTATACAAACTTTTAAGCCTCATTATACTCTCTTAGGTGAGATTCCTTCAAAATCCCTCTCTTAGTGCCCACTTGCGCTTTACAAAGAACATATTTTAAAAAATTCAAGATTCTAGGTTGAGTGGTTCGAGCTGTGCATTGTACTGGATATGTCCGTCACCTTACTTTACATCATATCTATCTTATGGCCTTTCTGATTTATTTTCTATCTTGACAGGGTTGTTCATGTAATTGACTATCACAAGCACTAGCGATCCATGTTACAACATGTTAGTGAAGCTTTGGCTTAACATGTTGTAGCTATATTATTTATAATGATGTGGTTAATATAAAAAGATATCAATTTGTACTATATATATATTTATATATATAACATAATATATGAAGAGTAGGTTTATTATATTTGAACATAATTGATTAATTCCAATGCAATTTTAATCAAAACGCAATAAGTTCTATAATTGAATATTGACAGTGGAATTCTCATACAATTTTAATTTCATTGGATTCACCAAATTGAATTGTGGATGAAAATTGAATAACAAAAATCATTGTATCGAATAAAGTACGTTAATATTAATTTAATGTCATTTGTCGTACGAATTATGAGTTGTTATATTTAACTACATATTATTATGTGTATTTATGTAATATATAAAATAATTATGAGCTTGAGTTCCTAATTCATTATAAAATTGAAATTTTCATTTTAAATTTAAATCATATTATTATACATATATAATATTATGTTGTTGTCCGTCTGTCCGACTGTCAAGTTTGTTTTTGTCAACAACGTGTCAAGTGACATTGTAAAATTAACATCAAATATTCAGGTGAAGCCCCACAGAGTACAGAAAAAAAACTTCTAAGTCAATGGAAACAAAAGATACGAGGTTTTATTTTTATATTTCGTATTTACCACAAATTACATGAAATCGCCGCGTATTCAAAACCTATAAGATACTTCTCGCTGACCTAGAATTATGAAATGTGGCAAGAAATTAAAATGTATAGTATATATGGAGAAAAAAAATTAAATTTAAATTTTCCAACGGAATGTGACGAAGCATAAGAGTGCTTATCTCTTGATTGTGTCGACTTAGATGTTTGATTTTTACGTGTTCCAAAGGACTAGACTTAGCAATTCATTTTTGAGACCACCACGTGGTCTTTAGGAGTTTCGCCGATGGACAAACAAACATACAGACCGACGCACAAAAATAAACTATACCCCAATGAAGTACGGAACTCTAAAAATTAGATACTAAATATATAAATAGAGGGATCAAACTTACAACGAATAAGGCTTTTCATTGTGCAGCCAATCTTAAAGTAATATTATTACTTTAGCCAAGACATTGTACGGAAAATACGTAGTAAATTCTTTATTCAAATCTGATTTTAATTCAACTTCAATTATCAGTGCCTATTGTCGGAATACTTTTTAAGGGTTTAGGGTAGGATTTCGTGATTTATTTAAAAGGATTGGATTCTGTTTGGCGAAAATACTTGTAAGGCGATAGTACTTTAAGCAAATTTAGTTTTTCAACGCAGTGTTTGTGTATTGTATGGCACTGGTTGTATAGGCGTAGTTTAATATAGCTTTTAATATTTTTACTTATAGTGTTCATAGGTTATGGAAAGAATAATATTTGGAAATATATAAAAAAAGGTTTAATTAACACAGCTGGATTCGAGCTTGCATACTTGGAAATCACCCAATTGCTTTAGATTATTAAGTCATACGCTCTCATAGAAATACGTCAATTTGTTTTACATCTGTAACAACTTTTTCTTTACTAGCTGCACCCGCAACTTTGTCTACATGGAAAAGTAAATTTGAAATTTTAGTCGCTTCACCTTTTTTTTGTTTTAATTTTTTGTTATTATGAACCGATTCAAATTAAACAAACAATAAATATTAAGTTAAGTTTACAATAATACAATGGCAAAAACTACATTTGAGCCGTTCCTGAGATTAGCGTGCACAAACTCACAGACAAACAGAGAAAAAAATTAAAAACCATGGTTTTGGATTCTATAACATTTATAAATACCCCTAATAATATATATATTTTTAATATATCTTCAATATACGGTCAATGATCATTTACAGTATATTTGTATAGGTCGCTAAATCTAGAGCCAAATTAAGTATAAAATATACAACAGTTGTAAATCTCATAAGGAACTTGTCTACCAAAATTCAAGCAAATACAATAACAATAATCCTTTGTTTATTCGAAAATAAAATAAAAGGAAACGGGGTAAATGTCTTCATATTTATATAACCGCGATGTCAACACTTGTTCACGAGATATATGGTGGGTCAAGTTTTATCATTTCATAGCAATTTCATGGGAGCGTATCATTCGCAGAGAATACGATGCTATCTTAAAAAACGATGGCTGTAAATGTACTTGGTTTCCTGTTGTAATGTACGGAAATTATATTAGGAATAGACAAATTCAAGTGCTTAAATTAGGTTTACCCTGTGCTATAAGCACCGGCTACCTTCCAGTGTCACAGTAAAGTGATTGGACAAACATTATAGTTATTTATATGTGATTACAATTTTTTTATATGCATTTATATTAGAATTGAAATCCACAGGCTAAAATTCTAACAAGGTTATTTTTATTGTTTTTTACAAACTTCTGATGTAAAAGTAATTTTTTTAATACTATATCTGATTTCTTTGCTTATCCATCGTGGCGTAGAGGCACAGTCTGGTGGAAAAAGCGACGGTTTGTGGGTTCGATTGCCACTCTGAAAGTATGAAATATTTTTATTTTCTTCACTCTGGCAACAAGGCAATGCGCGACATTGAGTTTCGCCGCTCAACACGCAAAGACTAGAATGGTCTGGAAAGGTTCATTCAACCTACGGCTCCCTCTACCTATCCTGCGATGTGCGGGATACAGCGTGAAGCTAGCAAGCAGTGATAGTAAGTGGGCGAGGAAATAAAAAATATTTGCGCCACGTGCCTTCTTTTTTGAAGTTAGTTAAAAATATATACCCACAAAAAGCTATAAACCCAAACTCACCAAAGACTTCCATTACACTACTGCGCTACAACGGTGTCCCAAAGTTAATTATTCCTTTAATTTTCACATACACCGTACGCTATATCTTACAGCCGTTAGCTCAGAATTTAGAAGCTATTTCAGTACATTCTAGGCTATATACAACCTATAAGGGCAATTAGTATACTAATGAGGTTCTAAATCTTGTTAAATATTTTGTAAATGCTCCCTTATGTGGTCGACTTTCGGACATTACGGATACATTAGTTTTGTGCTTACTTAATACAGATCTATATCTACTTTTGTTATGATTTGAAGATCTGCTTGGACTCTATATTTTTTATTTCTTTAATTGTCTAATATTTATTACAATTGAATAAATAAATTATTCAAAATCAAAATATTCTTAATTCAACAAGGCCATTACAAGCACTTTTGAATGTCAGTAGTGTCAGTTTTCAAGTATCATTTAGTATTATTCATATTCTTTGTATTATATATATATATATATATATATATATATATATATATATATATATATATATATAATATATATATATATATATATATATATATATATATGTATATATATATATATATATATATATATATATATATATATATATATATATATATATATATATATATATATATATATATATATATATATATATATATAGTATAGCTATATCCAATTTACACAGATGAAGTGGTCAGTGGTTGTAAATTCGCGGTTAACTGATTTTAAATTAAGCCTCCCACCGCTAAACTTCATAATTGGTCCACTCAAATTTAGTATCGAGATTGAAGTTTTCATATTATTTTGCTATTAGTAGTTATACTAGCAATAGTCCCTCGCGTACAGCAGGGAAAGCAGAGGGTATGTAGGTAGGTAGGTAGTGAGGTAGAGCTTAAAAAACTCCATTCTCTATTTTCTATTCCTTTCCAGCTGTCCAACTTGAAGCTTGAACTATGTTTAATCTATGTCTAAGTCAAAATTTTAAGTATGCACTTGTAATTTAATTTATCACATTAAATTAGATTACAGAGTATAATTAATTAATATTTTCCTGCTTTGATTCCAACGGACATTCCGGTTTTATTAATAAGGAATATATATATATATATATATATATATATATATATATATATATATATATATATATATATATATATATATATATATATATATATATATATATATATATATATATATATATATATATATATATATATATATAAGATAGCAAGGAGTATTTAAGGTACATACCCCCTTAGAAAGAAATGGAGCGGATACATACGTTCCCCAAATGATTTCAACCCCGTACCATCAAATCCAAATAGACACACATCTATTGTAACGTGAATATAATTTTATTACAGCATTAAGTCTTAAATCTATTCACACAAAATGCATTGTGCAATTTCGTCCTCTCGTGTGCCTTGCAATAATAAATTTTGCGTATCATTGAATTCAAATGCGCTACTTAGCTCGGCCAAATGAACAGTATACCTACAAATTTCTAGCTAAAATATTCAACTGCACGAATTTGTCAAATATGCTTTAAATGAACTGTTTTATGGTAGTTTTGTTTTGGGGATTTTTTTTTAATTCTTCATTTTTTTCCTCATATTTCTAGTGTAATATGTACAGATAGAATGTTATTTTAGAACAACATATTTTTTTTTAGTTCCTTTTTGATATATTAAAAAACTAAGATACTGTAGTTTATGCTCCGCTCATCCTGTTTCGACTAGTTCAATGCCATTAAGACTTAATTAGTTTATATTATCATAGAATCGTGAGATAAGACAGAAGTAACATATAATACAAGTAAATTAAATTATAGAATTATATCACAGGCAAAAAAAAAATATACATTCAACAATTTGAATATTCAAAAATTTTTGACTGACTCGAAAAAGGAGGTATTAGCAATGATAAACCTCCTTCTTGGAGTCGGTTTGAAAAAAGTAACTTACAGTAACTTTAATATTCATTAGTTATACATATGTATTTTTGAAACTAGGAGAATACAGCAGATTGAATACTCAAGGCCAACAAAATTGATCTCCTAGATTGTATGGGATCTACTTCCAGAATTGAAGAAGAAGCTGTTATAGATATTCCAGGTGTAACTACGTTTTCCGACACGCAACGTGGAAACATAAAGTGTCGTACCACTAGCTAACACTCTATCTAACACAAATTTAAATTAAAAGAGAATTTCAAGAAAAAAATATCAAAATCTCTACCATTTTCCAAGCAATTTTAACTAATTTTAAAAATGTTTCTCTTTCCCTATTCTATGAAAGACAATTGTATTATATAAAGTTTGCATACAAAAGATACGGCACGCCAAATATATGTGTATTTCGTTTCAGAAATTCATGCCAACCAAAATAGCAGTACGCTTTGGGAATTATAAGCGGTATACGGGATTATAAATGAACTGAAACCGGCTGTATATTTTAAGCCAATAACTTGATTATTGGTTCATTGAATAAAAAAATTGTACCATCTTTTTTCACTTTGGGTTTTTTGAGAAAAAATACCTTTATCTTTCGATAGGAAATGCTTCACGCCATCAGTACATGTTAGAAATTGCTGCTATACTACTTTTACTTTAAATATAGAGTAAATGGATTTCTTCTAAGCAAATAACATAAAGATTGATACGATTGATACAAGTTCATCAGAGATATAAAACATAAATAAATCTTTCTGCTGGAATGTCTAATGTCTAAATGTTCTCTTGTGTCTAATGTCTAAATGTTCTCTAAATCTTGAGACATTTTAAGGCGTGCAGTGAAACTCAACGCCGCCTTTTATCTTTCCAGATCGCGAAAATCATCATAACACTTTCCATCAAACGAAATCCAGAATCCAGATCCAACGTCAATTTTATATACCTAACGCATACCTTATTTTTTTAAGGTCACCCTTCAATTTATTTACCATCGATTCACTAAACTTAACGCCTCAGACCTCAGAAGAACGACCAAACAGTATTTTACAGATAATTATAAGTTATATTATTGCTCATCTTAATAAGCTTTCGTTATATCTTACTAATTTCCATTTAATATTCTGTTAAACCTTGGCACCTTCTTTTTTCTGCCTTCTTATTCTGGCCTAAATATGTTATTTTAAAATGTACAGTTTAATTATCCATTATCTTCATACGTAAAGGTGACCTACTAATACAATATATGGAAAAATTTCAATTTTTACAGCTTCACCCCATAGATCTTTCTCTATAAGAGCAAGTTGACAGTTATACCATAAATCAAGTAAATATAAGCGCTGTTTCACAGAGCTCCCTTTTGAAAACCTCGAGGGCATACGATGACTAATAACGAATTGTAAATTTTCTTTATCTTTATGCATTTAAATCATTTTAAAAGCTGTGAGTGATTAATCACTTATTCCTGTTTTTTCTTTCATATGTTTTTTTTTAAATCTCGCATGTAGCAAGCTGAGCGATTAATCTAAGTGTAAAAATACTCCATTCTTATCTCACCTCAATTCAAACGTTATTCCAATAACGTAAAAATGTAGAGATAAGTAACAAAACTTTCAAACTAAGTTTTTACAATACCTGAAGTAATGAAGTGCGTTGAGCGCTGCCAGTCATCACGCTCATCTGTCTCGATTTTGTATCGAATATGTATAATAGAGTATCTACATTATAAACTCTACCATTATGCAAGACAAAACGTAGGAATTTTCCTACTTAAAATTGAATCTATAAAATTTCTGTTATCATACTGAAATTCAGGGTAAAATATTTTGCGTTAAATAGTCTACTTCTAAGGGTAAGCTATAGGCTATAAATTCAAAATTAATCGTTTCAATTTTACTTACTGTATTTTTGGTCAGTCACCTAGGACACTTAGAATGTGACATGTATCATAAATAACTTTTAGTTACACAAGTAACATATACACAAATATAAATTTGACAGGCAAAACCTAATACGATTATATGCACGAATATTTTAATAGATATTATTAAATGTAGAGCCAAAGAAAAAAAGCTTTTTAAATTATTTTATTTATTAACTCAAATAATTTAAGCTTCTTTCCATTGTTTATGAAAACTCACAAACGAAGTAACTCGTATCTCAAAAAGTGTGCTTGAAAAATTTTGAATGCGCCAGACGTCGTGATTCCAATCGAGAGCTTTTGCTCTTCAGCGTATATGAGATTGCAAGTTCAACCACTTACGTCGCTACATGAATCTAGTATGAAACAAAATTGTTAACTACTGGCGTGCTTGAATCTTTTAAAGGCGATGGATTTTAGTACAGTTTACACTAATTGTAAAAATGTAAGCTTAAAATTTTATTCGATATTTTAATTAATGAATTTGTAGTTCCAATCATTTTAATTACTAAATATAACGTAGCGTTATATTATTTTTAACTAATAACACGCTCACGCACACGCATGCTTTCTGAAATAATAGTTGTCGAAGTTACTCCTTATTATATTAGCTACCTATCAGTGAAAGTCCCGTCAAAATCGGTGCGGCCTTTTCAGAGATTAGCCGGAACATACAAACAGACAGACAAAAGTTATATATCATATAATTATTTCTTTATTTATATAATATAAAATTATTAGTAAAAAGCTTTTATTATAATATTACAAAGAGACATTCCTATTTTACAAGAAACAAAATTTACTATACAAGAAAGAAAGAAAGAAAGAAGAAAAATTTTACTATACAAGAAATATAAAGTATATATGTAACCTCGCGCTTATTTTCTTCATTCAATTTGTGAACAAACTGTACGTGATTTAAAATTACAATTTTATTTAGTGTTTTTTTTAAAAACCACTTTAAAAATTGAGTTTTTAGATTTATATTGGTTTACTTTTTCTTTATTATTTTTTTAATTTTATCATTACTTGTCTACCTCGTGATAAATAAATATTTAACGGAGTGATTCAAGAGGAACGTTTATAATTATATATATATGTTACAATTAAAATATTATATATATATTACAATTTTCATGTTAAGTGGCGGAACTCAACGCCGTTTTTTGTCTATTGAAGGAGAAAACAGGCACTTATTTAAACATAATGATACCCACGTATAGGGATCCAGTCACGAACAGTCAGACGCCACGACTGCATTATTAAGTTATAACATCATTATTTTTTAATAATTTGAATTTTTAACTTTATATTGTACTAGCGACCCAATGGCGACTTCTTTTTGAATTTATTTTAATATAATGTGCGATCCCACAGTAATTGCGAGATAGAAATAGATTTCACTACTTCATAGGTTCCTTTATATTCCAGTGAAGGTTTCATAAAAATCAGTTCTGTTATTCTGGAGATAGCCTTGAAAAATAGACAGATAGACAGAAATTTCAAAAGGATTTTTTTTATGTTTTAGTAGCTTGTAAATAACTATAAGAACTTCTTAAGCAAAACTATTTTGAAATCACAAACAGACGCTGCAATTTTATACATATGTATATTGTATAGATAATTCACTAGAATACAACTAGAGCACCATTCTAAGCACTAGCTACCTTTAAACATAATGCAATGACTATTATTTCCTCATTTCCTGCGTTACCCTAACACTAACTTGTTCACTAGAGCATGCTCATAGAATATATTATGTCCATATATTATGATGTGAATCCAAATTTCGACTCACGTTCATCGAAAGTACTGTGCTACACCTAATTACATGTATGCAGCTTAGGCTCGTTTGTACTGGGCGATTATAATTAATGACTTTTAACTATGATTATAAATTGATAAACAATTTGAATTTGCCTTATATAATAATGAAAAACGATCTGATACTCTTCAAACAGGTAGACCAGTTTTTCCCTAACATATTTTAAAACCACCGCAAAGAAACTGACTTGAATTACAAAATTCACATCAAAATCCGACCATTCGTATATAAGCTACGACGCCACAATCCGACAAACATATAATACCACTCTTTTTGCATTTCTATAGGAGTGGCTGACTGACATACTATCCAGGTCAAATATCAGCTTAGCTTAAAAAATGTGAAAAGACTTATGTGTGTTAAAGGTTATTACCTAATAAATGACCTTGGGAATGAAGTGCTCGCTCCAGTCTATCTCAAGCGTATCGTTGTCAACAATGAATAATTATATAATTGTAAATGACTATATAAAAAAAAAGTC
>JAXRJS010000109.1:335000-355000 GCA_037127375.1 Dione juno | reverse complement strand
CTCCCAGCATAAACTCCGACATCAAAAGTGGGATTGACCAACAACAAAGCCCGTCTCTAGGCCTGCCTGCTGGAACATCTGCCGGTCTTGTGAGTAAAACTGTTCCTAATAATGACACTCTAACTGCCATAGCAATTATACTGGATGATCTTTCGAAACAACAACAAGAAAGTATTAAGATTAATAATGAATTTCTTATAAATTTATTTGCGAAAACCGATAATACCGTAACTAACTGACGTTTATATTGCTTCTTTAGATCCTGATGAAAATGTATCTGTTCGATACTGGGGCGAACGTGTTGATCGGGCAATTGGAATTGAAAGCTTACGAAATCTGTACTTGTACTAAGATCGCTAGTTCATTGAGGGCTATAGCGAAGCCCATTGGTGACACTTGGCTGTTGAAGCTCATGCATTAATACAGACGTTTGAACCAGAAAGTCGTTATTCTATTGATGTACTCAAATTTAGAAATTTTGTATTTGATATTTCGAATCCTATTATTTCTGTGACTAAAGCTTGAAATATGTGGAAGCGATTTATGAATAATGACATTGAGAAAGATGCTGTAGAAGCAGTGATCGGTTGCATCGATAATGAATATTTACGATTGCGTTTATTGGCTAGCAAATGTACCAGTGTGCCTGAATTGATTTTAGTTGTGTCTACCATGAGTTGTAAACAGGGAAAATCAGGAGAACCACCAATTAAGCGTCCGCGAAGGGGATGGACAAAAGAAGACAACATAATATGTTACAGTTGTGGCAAAGCGGAACATGTTCAGTCTAATTGCACAAATAAAGTAAGAGAACCTAGACTAGATTGTTAACTCGAAGTGAACTAGTTCCTGAGGCAAAATTGGGTGGAAAAATACTTAAATGTAATTATTGAGATTAAATCTGGACATTCAAATTCATCTTGTTATAAGCGAATGAATGACGAAGCTAATAAACTAAATTTAATTGGCACTCAAAATCATATTGCTACTCCAATGACGATCAAAATAGCCAGTTTAAGACAATAGCATTGTTTGATAGCGGAGCAGATCGTTCTCTCATACGAAAATCGTTGACCTGGCAAGCACCGTAATACGGTACTTTCATTCAAAGGACTTGGTTCTGGAGTGCCAATAACATCTTATTAAAGCATTACAGTGACTTGTGATATTAATGATGTTTACGTTGAAGTCGTTTTTTGTGACCACGAAATACCATGTAACCTGATGGTAGGTTCCGATATTCTAAATATAGCAAAAGAAGGTGCCACTCTAAGAAGAATTATGAAAATTATGACAACTATACTTAATAATGATTTTACAAATATTGATACCGAATTGACAAATGAACATGACATATTGAAATTAAGAACATCTTTTGGAAACGCATAAAGATGTTGTTACTACCGGTGTTGCTAAAACAAAAGTAACCACAGCAATATTAGAAATAAATTTGAAAGATCCGACTAGTTGTTGCGCGTAGACCATATCGGACCATAGAAAAGCAAAAAGTAAAATGTATTATCGAAGATCTTATATCAAATGGTATTGTTCGTGAAAGTACATCAAATTTTGCGAGTAATATTATTCTTGTAAAGAAAAAGAATGGGGAAGACCGAATGTGCGTCGATTATAGAGAATTGAATAGAAACACGATTCCTATTAAATTCCCTTTGCCTATTATTTCAAATCAAATTAATAAACTAGCAGATTCTTCTTATTTTATAAGTGTAGATATGGCACAAGGATTTCATCAAATCCCAATAGATGACAATTCCATTCATAAAACTGCTTTTATTACACCTGATGGTTTATTTGAATATACTATGATGCCGTTTGGTCTTATGAATGCTCCTGCCGTATATCAGAAAGCTATTAGTGTCGCACTATGACCCTTATTGGATAAGATATTGGTTAACATTGATGACATCCTAATTAAATGCTGTGACATTTCAGAAGGCGTTTGCGGTTTTGCAGTTAATACTAAAAAATGTCGCTTTTTCAAAACGTCTATACAATATCTTAAAAATATTATTTCTAAGGGAATAAACCAAGTCCTAAGAAAGTCGAGGCATTAAAAAAAGCTCCTGTTCCTAGAACGACTAAGCAAGTTCGACAGTTTTGTAGATTGGCCAGTTATTTTCGGCATTTCATTCCTTCATTTTCAGAAAGAATGGTTCCTTTATATAATCTGACAAAAAAGGATACTCGGTTCAAATGGACGGCTGAATGTGAAAATGCCAGACAAAATATTATAAGATGTTAAACAGCTTCACCGATACTCACAATATTTCAAGAAGGATTTCCTATAGAGCTTCATACGGATGCCAGTGCCACTGGTTTAGGGGGCAATACTTATGCAAATAAAAGAAGGTCGTCAGTATGTGATAGCCTACATGTGAATGAGAGGCTCCAGCAATTGTACGAGCCGTTAAACATTTTAGACACTATCTATATGGACGTAAATTTGTTATAGTCACAGATTGTAACGCTATAAAAGCATCGATGACAAAACGTGAGCTACTTCCGAGGATCCATAGGTGGTATTCATATTTACAAAACTTTGAATTCAATATCGAATACAGACAAGGGTCTCACATGAAACATGCCGATTTTTTTAGTTGTAACCCTATAACGTCTGTTAATCTCGTTAGTACGACTGATTCATGGCTTTAAATTGAACAAAGAAGAGATAAAGACTTATCTGCAATAATAACTAAACTAGTGCAGGGAGAAGAGTATCAAGGATATCGATTAAAAGATCATATTTTATATAAGAAAGCAACCGAGCCTATATCGTGCCATATTATGTGGAAGAAAGTTGATCCTAATATGTCAACATTAATAAGAAAATTTATTGATAACAGCATTATTTGTGGAACAAGTAAACGACCATCTGGTGCAAAACAGGGTAACTATATACTATGGAGAAGGATCCTGTACCTTTTATTGATATGACTGGAAAACTATCTGTCCGTAATGCAAATGTAAATATGTGGTAGTTATTATAGATGGCTATACAAAATTTACCTTACTGAGCCATGTTACAGATAAAACCTCTACTTCCATGCTTCAGCTACTTAAAATGGTAGCGTCTCTTTTTGGAGCAGTAAACAGAATGGTATTTATCAACATTTTATTGCACCGGGAGTAAGTAGGACCAATGGACGAGTGGAACGTGTAATGGCTGTAATTATTTGTCAGTCCTCTTAGAGCCTTAGAGCCTCCAGCCTTAACAGATACACAATGTGCAGTACAATTGGAACTTATTTCATTGGTTAATGACTCTAATTATGTTATAAAGAAAGATGAACTTGGCGAATATATTCAAAAAAAGAATATTTCATAAAGGTTTAGCTGACAAGCAAAGATTTGATAAGGTTATAGCTCGGGTTTTAAGATTTCATAAAGGTGAAATTGTTCTTTTTAAAGTCGTCTTGATCTCAAATACCCAGATGCATATGAAATATGGAAGTGTTCGCTTAATGACCGTTATCTAATAAAAAAAAAGGTTCTTGGTCAAGGCAGACCAGAGAAAGCAGCTCAGGACCAGTTGCGTGCGGCAACCAATCCTCTTGAAATAACCGTGTCGGCGAAGGAAAATGGATTGTAATTTAATATACTTCGTTGAATTTTCATTTTGGTCGAGCTCTATTTGTTGGTGTATATGTGTGTGTGTCTGCAATGTGAACAAAAGGTGTGCAGCGAGGGCTAGCACCCTTTGGGTTTTGTGTGTGTTGTGTGTTTTCCGCTAGAGGTGGGCAGCAATGGCTAGCACCCTCGAACTGCCGTGCAGCGAGGGCTAGCACCCTTTGTGTTTTGTGTGTTTTACGCTAGTGGTGTGCAGCAATGGCCAGCACCCTCTAAGTCGTGTCAAAAACAGGTGTGCAGCGAAGGCTAGCACCCTTTGTGTTCCCGTTAGATATGTGAGGTATTAGTTAAACTCTTTGAATGGTGTAAATGAATAGCATTGGAGAATAATGACGGAGTGTTGTACGGAAGCACTAACTACTTCAGATTCTACATATAAAGATTTTATGAGTATTTACAGGGCATGTCGAGCACGACCTGCTGCAGAATGGCCGTGTCGGCGCGAGCATTAATATTGGAAATGCCACAGTGTCGCCGTCTATGAAACGATAGCGAAAATAGAGATGTAGCCGGAAATTCATGAATATAGATCCTTTTCAAACGGAAACAGATACACGACATGACCGGAAGCTAATGGTGTTTTACCAGACGCCCCTCCAAGTCAGTGGTTTATAAAAGAGCGCGCAGACGACGCGGTGGCATTACTTCAGTGATTAGCGTGGTGTTTAAGTGCAAGTTAGTGTTTGTGAGATCAGTGCTAGTAAAGTGGGTATTTGTGAAACGTGTGAAGTGTAATTGAAAAATTAAAGTAAATGTCTGTGGTATTTAATGGAAATTACGCAGTTTAGTGTTTTGTTTTAATTTGTGTTAGTGATTGAACTGTGTGAATATAATCTGAGAATAGCAAGTGTTGTTTTATTGATATTATGAGTCAAGCTGATCATATTACATGTGAAGACGATATATAGGGCAACCTCGCCCATCTTATATACTCCCAGCATATACTCCGACATATATATATATATATATATATATATACATATATATATGTATATATATACATATTTTATATATATATATATATATATATATATATATATATATATATATATATATATATATATATATATATATATATATATATATATATATATATATATATATATATTATATATATATTTATATATATATATATATATATATATATATATATTATATATATACATATTTCATGTTAGAGAAACTTTCATATTCTTGCTATAAATTGTAAGAAAAAGCTTTTGAACGTTATAAATCTACGGCCTTCGAGTTTAAATTAATATTTTACAATTTCCAGCGAAATTGTCAAATTATATTTCATGATAGTTAAAAGATGTATTTATTTAAGTGTAACAAGTGTTCTGCCCGCGGATGCGCTTGTTTGGACTGTACCAATATAATGTATTATATGTAGGTATATATTATACATATACTGGAGGAAGGTCACGTTAATGACATGAGGCCCCCCAGAGGGCATATATGAAGAGGTTAATGACGGTAAACGAGGCGAAAGAGGTGTGCTTTCTCCATGGCTACCTCGCTAGAGGTAACCCGTGAAGCCATGTATGGATGTTATATGTACATATAAGACAATTCTTTTGGGACTTGAACATTAAAAAACAAACAATGACATCGCTCTGAAATATTGAGAATATTTCAATTTTGACAATTCTTAGACAAAATTAAATGCCATTAAATCGTAATAAAACTTAATATATACTTGAAAAATAGAGAAGCGATATTAAAAGCTTACATTTTATTTATTAATTCCCCTTCTATTTAAATTACAAAGTTATCTTATGTAATTCTTATAACAGCGAGGCAGCTATTTTTTTGTTCATATAAATGTCAAACTCTATTTACAAAGGTTAGTAATATATAAATAGTAAATTAAAAAAAGGTGTTTCTCACATATATATAAACTTTCATCCTAAAGTACTGTATGTATGTATATTTATATCAAACAATATTCAATATTTTATTATATAAACTTCTTTCCTAGAATTTTTTTTATTCCATAATTACTTTATCACGGTTAATTTATTATAATAATTTTAAACACCATTAACTTAGTGTATGCGTAATATATATTTTACTTTTTAGAGTTTACGTCAAAAGGAATAAGCAAACCCTTATAAGATTACTATGTTGTCCGTCTGTCTCTGTCTATTTATCCGTCTGTCAAGACCATTTTCTCATGTACACGTAAAAATTAATATTAAATTACTTATTAAATTAATATTAATTAAATTACATTCACTGAAATTTTTTTATTAAATTACATAAATTAATATTACATAACAGAAAAAAGAACTTTTAAGTCAAAGCAATCGAAAAATATGTGAGTATACTTAGTTAAGATACTTCCCGTTCATATAGAGTTATGAAATTTGGCAATTATTTACATTACAAACTTATATGTGTAGTTTATTTCACACTAAATGAGTAAATACGACCGCAAATTTAAGTTTGTTCGTTTCACACTCCAATCTATTCTCCGCTTTCCACCTACAGAGATATTGAATGGAGTGGCTGAACTCAACACGCTATATATATTAAACTATATCCTAACCAAAAGAAAAACCGAACTCACAACTTTCAAGCTCGACACTTGATCTACACCCCGTGAACGCGTCACGGACAGTTGGTCTTGACTAACTGCAAACGGATGCATCGGTAACTGTTTACTACTCTTAGCCTGAATTATATGGTTCCGACTTTACATAGAAAAAAAAAACCTTTTTATAGAGGATTTAAGTTGTTTCAAAAATTAGAAAAGTATTGATTTGCTCTTCACATTTCTCAAAATTTCATTTTGTTTAATATTGAGTTGAGAAACTTAATGCTGCGCTTGAATTGAACATTGTTCATAGTTCATGAAAATTGTTCATAGCTTTTGCGAAAGTTAAAAATTTGAAACTCCAATCGATAAAGAATTTCCTTAAACTAGTGTAATTCACAAATAATTTATATCCACACTACACACTACTCTATTTATGAGCCGATTGAAATAAAACAAACTCTAAATGTTAAGTGAAGCTTACCATACACCAATGGTGCAACATTATTTCAATCATTTTAACCGTTCCTGAGCTAAGCATCTACAGACAAACAGATAAAATAAAACAACATGATATGATTTGTGTTCAATAACATTTATAAGGGCACTTACACACACCAATAGTAGTTCTTTCATGTTCAGACAGCGACCAGTTAAATTTTATTGTATGCATAGATTATAGAAATAAAGCAAATATTGTGAAATAATTAATCCTTTTGTCAGTCTTAAATATTTTGCGGGCATTTACGTAGCGACTATATAGAATGAAAATCAAATTCATTAGAACCAAAATTCTTATATGCTTTTTACAACTTCTATTGCGAAGTTCTTAGGATCCGTCAACTATTTTTTCTGCAGATTATTTTGAGACAGTACTCTAAGAACTCCAAGGTAGGTTTCTCGTCTTCTGCTAAAACCGTTCGATGCGAAAATACCGAGTGCATAGTACTATTGTATGCAAGACCGCTTTTAGCCACCGATCATACTGCTTTCTTGGTAGTTTCTTGTTTAACCGGTTAAATAATATACTTGACTAAATAAATATACTTGACTAAATAAATATGAGTGGAAAAAGAATCTTACTGATTAGTTATTAAAACCGTCCTGTGATAAAACTGAGAATATAGCTTAGATCAACAAATGAAGTTTTGAAATTCTATTACATAAATATCTAAGATTTAATTTCACACACACACACACGCACACACACACACACACTCACACACACACACACACACACACACACTCACACACACACACATACACACACACACAGCCACACATTTCACAGGAACACACACATTAACTTCTTATTGTTAAATTACAAAATTACCTAAATTACATTGTTTAATTATAAGCTAACTTGTTAAATATGTGTTTTTTATAATTAAATTATTGGGCTTACACACAAATAACTATAATATTTGTCCAATCACTTTACTGTGACACTGGAAGGTAGCCGGTGCTTATAGCACAGGGTAAACCTAATTTAGGCAATTTTTATATGGTTTCTTTAAGTGTTTTTTTCTGTTCTTAAGTGTGGATTAACACTTTAAAAAAATATAAAAACTAATAATTATGTATGACCACGTTCACAGTCAATATTGATAAGCGTTGTAATATAGCCTATAGCCTCCTCCTCCTTCCTCGATTTCAATACGAATCAGTAGTTCCTGAGACACGAATAAATTAATTAGATTTTTTTTAAATACAAGTATTAGATCCAGCTAACTTTCAAGGCTTAGTTAAATGTAAAAACTTTTATAAGTTTCAAAACGACTTTCTATTGGTAGGACTTTTTCTTTTTTTTTTAATTCTTGGAGTAAATAAATAATTTCTAGAAAGAAATTTATTAAAAAATGTACGTACTTGAACTTATTACTATTGCTAATATTTTTTTAAGCATCACCCTTCATACAACAAGACAGGGAGACAGACCGAGTATGAAATATGAACTTACTCGTATTTCTAAGTAAAAATATCTCTTTATATTATATGGTCAGTCGCACTTAGAGACATCAATTAGCATTTAACTGTTTTGAAACGTTAATTTACATGTTTGAGTGTGCGAGCGTAGGTAGGATATACATATATATACATATATATATATATATATATATATATATATATATATATATATATATATATATATATATATATATATATATATATATATATATATATATATATATATATATATATATATATATATATATATATATATATATATATATACATATATAAATATATATATAAAACAATTTTACTCAAAAAAGAATATATATAAAATTACAACCAATAACAAAGCTTTCTAAGCTTTTACAGTTCATATTAAAAGCTCTATTTCGATATTCACGTTGAGCCAAATATCGTTTTCATCTCTCATATATCTTGGGAACTGCTTTGCTACGTGTGGAGAATTTTGATCGATTCCAGATAAGATATTTATCAGTTATTATGCTTTAGTGTAAAGCAATATAGGGTTTAACACCATTGTGGTTCAGAAATGGTCTCTAATGGTTGTGGGTTTCTAGTTTAGTTAGTATGTATATGTTATTCATTATGTTTCACGGCGTTGAGTTCCGCCACTAAGCACGCAATGTCTCGAAAAGGCGGAAAGTGGGGATCGGAGTGTACCTTTTACCAGGTTCCCTCTGCCTACCCTGGTATGCGCGTGATACAGCGTGAAGAAGTTTTTGATCGCTTCCGCTTACTCCATATAGAATAACAACTCATAGTGCTGGATTTCGCTTTGACTTTTAAATTAGTGGAAAATATAATAGTAGTAATATAACTTTAATTCTCAACATTATATAAGCTTAACATACAATAGGTTTTTAAAGAGAAGAGAGGTATGGTGGTACTGTGGTGTTTGGCACTTTCGTTATTCTATCCCGCTAAGAGGTTAACACGCTATTCACGCTGTTTCCCGCATACTGCCAGATAGACAGAGGGAACCTAGTGTTAAGATACGCTGCTCCCCAAGCACCACACAAATTACGGACATTGTGCATTTGAGTTGCGGAACTCAACGCCGCGCTTTGTCTTGTTTCCATAGCCAGAGAACGAATCGAACCCACGACTGCCTCAAAATTTCTATGCGTGTGTAATATTGTGCAATTATCAGTATTATTTTGGCAATAAAACCTATTTGAGCGGAACATTTATATCCATTTATTGACCATTTCGTACACAATTTGCCTGTTATTATACCGCTTTTGTTTGAAATCACAAATCATTATTTAAATAGAATTAGCTTTCTAATTTTAAACGGGTTTTCAATTATATTATAGGTCTAATTTTAATGATCACGAGTTTAGGAATTGTTTGATTTTACTAGCGATTGTTGTGGGTTTAATTCCAACTAAAGGCAATATTTTCTAACTTCTAGCTTTATTTCGTACTAGGTACTACACGCATGCGCACTTGAAGCGCAAGGTGTTATGTGTTGAATATTGTAGATATTGGTACAATCTATAGCGCTGTGGAATATTTTTTTGATCTATCATCAATAGTAACGAACGCGATGGCAGATTTTCTCTGACAAATTTTGTCACCCCTTTGGTTAATATTAAAAAATATTTTGATTTATAATTTTAAATTATAATTTTGAAAATGAAAATGCAGCTTTCTAATGGTGTAAGATTCTTTGAAGTCGGTCCAGTTCAGGTCCAGATTTTGTGTGAAAATATTCCAAGCATACATACAAAATACATATATTAATAAAGTATTTATAATATGTTACGTGTTAATGTGTACGGTATTTGAAATACCGTAATATAACTTTATAATATTACGGTATTTCAAAGGATTATGATATTTCTCACCAGCTCTTCCCAGCAGAACCTGCCTTCCGAGCCGGTAAAAGCTTAGTAGGACTGACACTACAGACACATAAATATAAACTTACAATATCTTCAACTGGAAACCAAATGTGCGACCTCCAGTATGAAAAACATTTCACCTGCCATACCATTAGGCAGATATTTCAACTAAATCGTTAATGTCTAGTGCAACTGAACTAAAGCTTGATAAACTTGTATTGGAAACGTTAAATGATGCATTCAACTGCTGAAACATGGCTAATAGTGAACAAACAGTGTGAAAGGTATTTATAGGAAAATAAACTGGATTAATTTATAGGCTTTTTTTAGATGATTTCATGATGCTTCACGATATATCCCACAAATAGCAGAGTAGGCTGTGAAAGGCTAGTATTAAGACTCGCCATCCACCCAATTTTGAGATATTGCTCATTTCATTGCGGAACTCAACGCCGCGTTATCTTGTTATCAGATTAAGAAACTTATTCATTCCTCCCGGTGAAAATTGAACCCGCTGTCCTCGCGTTTACAATCAGATGCAGTACAGCTGCTTTGCATTAAATATTAGTATAAAAACAAACTTTATACACGTTTTAAACTAAATAATGTACTAGCAGTCCGACCGTAATGCTAGCACGTATCTAAAATCAATCGAGCATGCAAATCTCTAAACACCATTCTGAATACTAAAGTTCATGAATTGTTTACAGTTTTCATGTAAATTATGCAAAATTGTGATGATATTGTTGTGTGAAAGGTGAAATCTCTTGTATGTAACAAGTTATATAAAGAGAATCGCGTGATAAGACTATAGCTATTTTAAAGTTTCACGCTGTATCCCGCGTTGAGTGCCTCGAAAATTTAAATAGAGAATACTTATACGATCATTTTGGTGTTCGTCTGTCTGTCTGTCTTTCTGTCAGGACCTATGTTTTCAAAATATCAGAGCCATCTTTGTTTTCGCCTTGCATTTTGTATGAAATTCTTCGCGTATTGGGAAAAAAGTACTTATAGTAGAAACTGTTACAGAAGACAACTATTACAAACTTATATGTCCAGTTCATTTTATACAGAATGAGTACATATGGCTACAAATTTAAGTTTGTCAACTCTCTTTACGTTTTTTAGCTTGCATTTTTATTCATCTTCTTAGTCATTAAGTTGGTACGGAGCTCTCGTAATCGTACTTGACCGATATGTTTCAATTTTAAAGTCAAAAATTTTGAATTTGGAGAATGAAAGCCCTAATTTAGTTAAAATTTAACTTTTACATCAAGTAAGTTGTTAGTTATACATAAAGGAGCTTCAAATTTTGAATTAGTTATGTGCGTTATAGAAACTTTAAGGGATTGATAGCTTAAGAATAATTATAGAAGTAAATATCATAGCCGCGTCTAGTTTGTTATCACATATATTTCTTTATATCTATACTGATAATATATATAAACATATATCAGATATTTTACGCTTAACGCTTTACGCTTCACGCTTCACGCTTCACGCTTCACGCTTCACGCTGTATCCCGCGAAACGGTAAAATGTAAATAGGAAAAACGTAGTGTCAATATATTCAGTTCCTTACTTTCATTTGAACTCTGAATTGAGTATTAAATGTAATTTATTGACTATTAATGGCAGCGCTTAACGCTGCAATTTGTCTTTAATAAGCATTAACTAACTGTTTCACCTAAATAAAAATAAGTTTAGTACTCACCTAGAAATCGTTTCTCTAGACAAAATCCAATTATACATACCAGCTTTACGTATTAAAACAAACTCAAAAACTTCCACACTTTGTTGACAAGCAAAACTCAAGATGAGTTTCAAGAACTACACAGAATGAGAAAGCACACGAAGTAATTAAACTTTAAAGCGTCTTGGAGCTTACAAATGTCAAAATATACGTCAAAAGTCAAGAAGTTATGACGTGATTTTTGTGGGGTTCAATCCGTTGAACATTATACGTATGTAAGTCCGACTCGCACTTGACTGATATTTTTGTATATTTAAAAAAAAAATTTAAGCTCTTCATTTATTTTCGTTAAAAATCAAGCAAGAATAATATCGTATATATGCTCCACATAATAATTAATGAGCAAGAAAAAATAATATGTTAAAAAAACAAAGCGTATGTCACGGCAACTGAATTTCAAAGAAATAGCCAGCGGTAACGACATGGCATAATTATATTCGAACAAGTAGAGAATTTTAAAAGGACGTGGATACGTTGGTTACGTGATGATGTTATAACGTAAAGACTTAGTTTATGATTATATATGTATATATGTATATATATATATATATATATATATATATATATATATATATATATATATATATATATATATATACATTTACACTAAGTTTTATTATTGTGTTCTTGTGTGAGAGTCATACAAATGTCCAATCTCAGATTTTTCCTTTATTTATATTGAAGGGGCTACTAAGTATGGTCTCGACAGACGGACAGGCACACAGATATACAATTTGAAAAAAACTTCCTATAACAAAATTAAGCAAGTCCATCACTATTTTAATATTGTCCTCATATATGTTAATGATGTAATAAAATTGTGATTTAGTTATGTCAGTCTAATTCCCACTAAACTCGTTTCAACGACCAAGTGTCGTATAAAATTTCATTACGTATTGTGGCACATGTTACTACTCGTGCATATACCTACTTTATAAGTTTAATTAAATACCACCCTGTATATTAAATGCCTCTGCATCAACATAATATATTAAAATATATATTTATAAAGAAGAAAATATTTTGTATGAGGTTTGCTTAGATTCATATATTTGCCAGTTTTTGCAAGTTAGATAGAAATAAGAGTGTTAAGACTACATTCTCATTAAAGTACAATTTCCATGCACGCCAAGATGGCGCCAGAAATAAGTTCTGAAAAAATGTATTAAACTCATAAATTGCACCAAAATTTGTTCAAAGCTATCAAAAATTACCTTGAAAACACGAACAATAAAATATATTATATTTATAGTCTCTACATTATAGAAAATTGGTCTCTAGTTCAATCCGTATAAAAGGATATGCCGTATATGAACAATGAACAAATAAAAACGACGACTTTTCCTAAATAACTTGGTAAGCAGATGGATGAACACTATGTCACTATGTTTAAAAACACCGTTCTCCATTTTATGGCGGAACTGGACACCGCGCTTCCTTTTCCTCTTGTGAAGATATGTAAATTTCCTGTGATTTTTTTAATATCACCATTCCCCCCAATGGGAATCGAATCTAAAACCAACGCGTTTACAATCACACATCATCTTGTGCCAACAAAAAACCAAGCATATATTCACATTTTAACATTATTTCTCTCAAACGCGCGTATATTCTTTATACATATCATACATCTAATGTTTTATATTACGACTTCATATTCTATTAGTATTTGACGGAACACTCTCTAGGGAAATCTACAGTCGAGGCCGAAAATTGAATACTAAAGCAAGCTTTATCATAATGTTCATCACCTAAATACTTTTATACTTCTTGAATCGCACTTAAATATTTTCCTTTTATGGTAAAAGTATTGGTTTGTTTTACTTAAATCTTTACATTAAAACACGAGAATGTATAATTCTCCTGGGTAAGGTAGAGTGCAGCGTTGAGTTCTGCCGCGAAATAATGTAATGTCTAAAATTTAGACAGATAGCAGAGATCGGAATATCTTTGACAACTCTAGATTTTTTCTCAGTCTGGCTTCCTATATGTAGAGTAGCCAAGATAAAGCTTAAAGGTTATTTAGTTGGACATTTATTAATTAATTTTAAGACAATTTTAAGGAACGTCCTGACGCAGAGGCAAAGCGTCTGTCTGGTAACAAGACAAGGCGAGGCGTTGATTTTCACAACTCAAGACGCAGTGTCTCGAACGTTTGAAAGGGGATAGAGTATCTTAATATTAGGCTCCCTTTTCCTACCCTGCGGGATACAGCTTGAAGCGTGAAATTTGTTTATGAATTTAAATAATTAAATTATTTCTTTATTTGTTCTGGTTAAACAAAAGGCCTCTTTGGAATACTTGGAAGGAGTAGACAGAAATACATCAAATATCCGATACTAAGTCCATGAGACAGCTCTTTAATTGCCGGAGCAAAACGCTGCGAGATGTCACATCGGAACTTCATGCTTTTTACCTAGCGGGATAGGCAAATGGAATGGAGCGCCAAATGCTACCTCTTTCGCCTTGTTCACGATTACTAACCTCATCACAAATGCCATCCAGCAGTACTTACGTGATCTTCCAGTATCTTCGACACTTGATTCTCGAAGGTCAAGCAATCTCTCTCTCTAATCAAGTCTGATAACTTAACTTAATATATATTGAAATATTCATACTTTAAGAGGAAATCGAAACCACAATTATCGTATGTGCAGGTAGACACAGTCCTTGGAATTGATTTAGCCTATAGCTTGAAATATTTGCAAATTTTTATTTTATTTCAGCACTAAGCGATGGAACTGTTTCGCATCGACCGTTACAAAGTAAATACAAATATTTACAAATTGTTAGCGAGCTACGCCAAATAAAATGTGCTAAACAAATTTAAATAAATGCTAAGCAATGTTTTTGGGACGTTATTTCTAATGGTTATATTGGAAATGTATGTCTATTGTAACATTATTGAATTATCAAAACTTTACATAATAATGCACAATGGTTGTCTGTTCGATTCCCATTTGGAGGAATAGATTATTTTTATTATTGCTGTAAATCAATTGTAAATGATATTTTAAAGGAATATCTGTTGAGTTTCTCGCTGGCTCTTCTCAGGAGAACCTGCCTTCCAAACCGGTAGTAGCTTAGTAGTAAGACTGATTAAATCCCGCCAATCATAGTACGAGTGAAATATGAAAAACCAATAAACCTCGCCTGGGATTGGGATCAAGCGTGCAGTGGAAGAAAAATATTGTACTGTTACCAAAAACACAAAAATTAAATTTTCATAATATTAATACTATTGAAGAGATTTTTTATATGCTTTTTATTATGATTATTATTATTTACGCCGTACCTTTTGTTAGAACATTTTTAATATATATTTTTTTTCTTTGTTCTAACGCAAAACTAGACTTATACGACTATGTAATAATTTCTATCCTTAATAGTCCAGTTATTTGTAAGACTTGCCAACTAATTTACAATAGTACAATCTAAAATTCCTGCTTCAAAACTAGAAACTACTTCAACACAACACACTTTCAAAGAAATCTTCAACAATAGCCAGTCTAAGCAAAAGTTGCTAAATATAACATATTATTATGAAAATATGAATAATTTTGTACGTTGCAAGCACCTACTTCTATACACCTCTTACCACAATATATAGCTTAAAAGATTAATTATCAGAATTTAAAGGTACCTTTGACCGCTGTTATAATTTATTCCTGCCTCATATGGACATGTAGAGCGATCTCTATACAATATCAACTCTATGTAAAGGCAGTAGAGTTAGATATTTTCCAAACAAAATTTGTGCCTTGGTTGAAATTATTCAGGGACAACCCGGCCGTAGGTGGATGCGAATTAAATTTTAATATTTCAAAGCAAGCTGTTACGGTAGCGTGTTTTTATTTGTTACAGATTGCTTTATGACCATATATAAGTATGTATGGGAATATATTAAATGATTATAATTTTTGATAAATAAAATAAGTTTCGCTACAACAAAAAGAAAAATGTTAAGAAATAATATTTGTGTGAATAATATCAGTTAGTGCTGTGACTCTCCGCTCTCTATATTCCGTTGTTGTCGGTTAAATCAATATGACTGTTATTCTAGATCAAAACCGAATGGTTGGTTGACTTTATACTACGGGCATGTAAATATTACTAATTTTTAAAACATTTAAATTATAATACACTATTAAAATGATACATATATGGTATTGTTACAGCTTCATACTGCTTTCACATATAGCAGGATAGGCAAAGGAATAGAGCTAAGACACTTCGGTATCGAATTTCCAACCAAAATCAAGAAATTTAAAATTAATTCACTCTCGGCGAGTGCGAATCGAACCCACAACTGTCGCGTTTACAGTTGGTCGCTGTGCCGCTGCGCTACAACGGCATCATTTTTGATAGGTCAGTGGATGTATTAATAGTACATATTGATTGTATCGCCACCTACTGGGTCTAATTCTATTTTCAAGTCATCCAGAGACTGGCTGGTGCAAATTAACAGGAGGAATAAGGTGACAAGCACACATACAGAAATGTTTATAAATGTATTATTACAAAAATATCATTTACTAAAATAAAATAAATCAATGTTTGCAAATTGTCTAAAAAAAAATTAATTGTACTTAGGTACTTAGGTACGCTCACATTACATTTAAAATAAAGTACAATCAAATATTGTCTATCATTTATTTAACATTGCTTAGATTGCTTACATTTTATTTGGCAAAGCTCGCTAACAATTTGTAAATATTTGTGTTTACTTTGTAACGGTCGACACGCACATTCCATCGCTCAATGTTAAAATAAAAGAAAAACTTGCAGGATTTTTGTGACGTACATACATACATACATATATATCCAAATTAATTCATTATTTGAGAAAAGACACAAAAATTCTATATAGAGTGTTTACACTGGCCTATCCCCACCCTGCTCTATGCGGGATACAGCGTGAAGCTATAAAAATATAAATCATAGTCAAGTATAAGTTATATATCGTTTAAATTATATTGCAATACACGTGTATACTACACTCATGTTATAGAAATAGCCAATTTCGAACATTTATTGTAGTAAAACTTTTATATTACCTTAAAACTGCATGAAACTTCTGTAAGCTGCATTTGAGTGACTTTAAAGTCTTATGCATGTTATATTTGTTCTTTACTATTTTATTGTTCTGTTGTCTTGCTCTTGCATTTATTGCAAGAATATTCGGAATCACTGTTGAAATGTCTTTAGTTAATTCATAGTAGTTTTGAACTGGGTTTACGGTTATGTTTTCTAGCGAAGCTTTTATCAATCAATATGAGCTTTATGATGTAAAAGGAAATTTTATATATATATATATATATATATATATATATATATATATATATATATATATATATATATATATATATATATATATATATATATATATATATATATATATTTACACCCTCTAATGAAACTAAATGGCAAATTTCAGCATTCTACACCACACAGTTTGGCTGCGCCTATTTTGGCAGTCAGTTAGCTTTTTTAAGCAAAATTCGACAATCAATTAAGTCTAAGGTAGCCAAAACTTTTATTTGTCGTTTTTATTTATTCTGTTGATGATTCCCGAATGAAGTAATGGAAAAAATATTTTTTCATTACCTTACTTTGGTAACAAGACATAGCACGGCGTTGAGCTCCGCCACTCAACACGCAATGTTTCAAAAGCTAGGCAGTAAGTAGCTAACGGAATGACTTAACACTACCCTTTGTCTGCTATATGCGGGATACAGCGTGAAGTTATTATATTTATTTAAAAAATATTTTTAAATGGATAGATAGTTAAAAACGGAGCGATAGTTTACTATGATATTAATTTAGTTTATTTCTAGGCCTAAGTTTAAAAATACTCGACTCATGATTCCGCTCTTGAATTAGCTTTTTATTTATATTATAATAACGAAAGCTCTGGTAAAACTGAGCTTAATTCAACTTAAATAAAACATTGAAGTTAACTTACACAACTACAATTTACGAATGAAAGGAACTTTTTGAACTAATTATGAATATTGCTATGACGATGTTTTCTTTTTAGTAGTAAAAGTTACGGCCAACAGTACGACTTTCATATAAAAAGTTCTTACGAATCGTTCCATTTATACGAGAAATCACTTATAATAAAAATATATATATAATTCCATCCGTATCGAATGTTTTATGGCTTCTGTTACTTAATACCTTAATATTGTGTTTATTTTTGAAAAGTAAATTATACTTTATATTATCACATTGTCGATATTCTTGACCTCCTTTATATAGAATCATTAGAGATATTCGCGTTAAAATCCATGAGATAAATTGATGGATCTTCAGGTGCGATATATTTTATACAATAATATATATTTTGGGTATCAAAGTCGTAATTTATAAAAAAAACATCAACGGATTATATGTAAAAATTAGATTTAAGTTCGATTAAAATATTTTATACATTTGTTTTAGGGTTTTCCTTACTCAGCCTCTCCTGGCTTTGGTTCGTCCTCGACCATCCTACTCCAAAGTCCTCTCGTGGAAAACTCGCTTGCCTTCCTGACCTTTGTCCTCAAGTAAGGGCATAGAAGGTCCAGCTATTGCACTCTCATTGTTACAATTTCTGGAAGATTATTGTTAGCATTAGTTTGACTCCTTCTTCTACTTAGCATTATCCCGGCTTATTGCAGGGTCTGCTTTCCTACTTTATCGAGTCCACTTTGCACGGTCTTGAACATCCTCATTGGTTAGTCCATTGGCTCTCATATCCTGCATCATGACGTCCAGCCATCGCTTCCTTGGGCGTCTGGGTGGTCTTACTCTAGAGACAGACATATCAAGTCATTTTCTTCCGACATAGTTCTTAGGCTGTCGCCTAACGTGGCCATAACATCTCAGACGACGCTCCTGGAGCTTACCCGCTACGTAACATAGGATTCAGGGATCCCTTTGGATCGCGATGCCCACCAGATACATTGACGTGGCACACAGTTAAAGGTGTTTTGCAGGTCTAAGAATACCATATGCAGAGCAGTAGTCTTCTTATCATGAATCGACCCTCTCCCTATTTTCCTATTCTCTCTCTCTCGATATTACGTCCTCCCCTAGAAACACCAAAAACATGCTCACCAGCCGTGATGATTGCTGGCTTAGCTCGATCCCAAGCATCCTGAGTTTAACGTCAAAGCATTTTTAATAAAATTACAGAAATAAAGCAGTGTAAGTATAAACAAGACTTACAACGAAAAAAGTAAAAATAAAAGTAAAGATGTAAAATCGTCTGCGGGGCGAGTGACGCCATTGTTGGGCGACTGATGCAATTGTTGGGTAACTCACGACATTGTTGGATGTTGGACACTTCTTACGATTGTACTACTCGTTTTGGCAATGTTATCTGGGGTTGGCGTTACTGCAATATTACAAGACTGTTCGACAACGTGATCTCACTAAGATGTTATTACCGACTATATACCAACCGAACGCGACACGGGTGAGTGTCAATGAGGTATTCTACGTAAATATCTCAACTTATATCTCGGTGTACGTACGACGAGAATAACGTCATGCGCACTATCTTCCGAATCACTTTAGCTACGGGACCGGCTCCGTGATCTATCACGAGTTAGTTATCAAACTGGAAATTTATTTAAAAAGAAACAATAGATTATAAAGTAACAATCAGATTTTAATACGAATAAAAATCTAACGTTAATAACTCTGGATCAAGAAAAACCATCAGACGTATATATGTACAAGTGTATGCCGATTCAGCGTCTGTTTGTCTAAAATATTGAATTATGACGTCATAGTGAAGCATTTCGATTCGTTATAGTTACATTATTAGACAAAATTCAAGATCATTCACTACTCTATATACGATGTTTATGGCGATTATCGGTATAGTATATAGTGGTATATGCAGGTATACCCTAATGTAAGACACTCTGTTACCGGCTTTGTAATACCTGTTTACTTTATATACTATTATATTACCTTTGTAATATTGCATGTTGAGTTGCGGAACTAAACACCGCTCTTTTTTTTGTAACTAGAGTGAGAGAGAACGTTTTATTGCCTTGCAGGGGAATCAAATCCACAACTTGCATTTACCGCCAAATACTGAGCTGCTACGCCATGACGGCCACAACATAGAGTTAAGCATGAGTAATTTAATTATTAGTAAAAGAGGATCGTCGTGATGCAGAGGCACAGCGTCTGCCTGTAAACACGACGGTTTGTGGGTTCGATTCCCACTCGGGGA